>CABFWO010005355.1:0-49193 GCA_902155825.1 Timema genevievae
TTATCGCTCAGCAATTTTAAATGTCATAATTTTAATAAAAACTAGAAAAAGTTATTTTGATTTTAATATTTCCCTTGTTTAGTAACTTATATATTAAAACTTATAATTGATTGGATGTATGTAATTTTGGGTGGGAGGGTACGTGCCCTTGTGCTCTTTATGACAAGCCGCCACTGGCATTTATGTATAGTACTCAACCCAAAGGTTTGTTAGATCCTCAACAGCTACACCCGTCAGCTGTTAAAGAAAGCCTAGGCAGCACTGAAGGGGCGAACTAGGCAAATGAGGAAAGTTGCTCCTCATTGCATGCAACATTTAATCCTCAATTTGTAAATTAGTGTATTCATTGCCACTTCATCATGTAATGATTTTCTTTATAGTGTATGCTTTTAATTCTGTATGTCTAGCATAGTTATAGACTTAAACTTAACAATATAGCTAACTTTGTACATTGTACACAGTTATATTTATTGAAAACATTTTTCTCCATTGTAAAATACATTATAACAGGTGTTTCAAATTCAATAAAATATGTGTTATTTTATAAAAATCAGAAACTGCTTTGCTGAGGTTGTTTATTTGTTTCAATACCTTCAAATATCATATATTTAATATAATACTGAAATAAATGAGAAGATAACTAGTGAGAAAATTTCTAAAACAAATTTAATATTTCAAGGAGGGGTTTATTTTCATATTAATTTTTTGTTACCTTTATTTATTATTTTCTAATGCACGCATCTATTAATAAGAATTACACCCCTCCTTTAGAAATGGGTAAAATCATCATTATTTTCTTATCTTATTTGTTGGCGACGAGGCAGTGGTCCGAATTTCGTACAGGTATACTAAGATAGGACTTTTACTAAATAGTTAAAACCACTATCCACATAAATGCATATACACTTCCTCCAACTTCTACCTTGCTGATATCAACCTTGACAGTGGGGCCTATAAATATATGAATAGCTTGTAGGATCAAAATATGTGTAGAACGATTACTAAGTAACATAAATGTATATGATATACATATTAAAATATATATCTTTTTTTTTTACTGCATTGGCTTCAACTTTACTGTAAGAGAGTGTTTATCTGCGAGAGGGGAAAACTACTCGAAATAACTTTTAAAATAGTTAAATTTAACCCCTTAGCATATTTTGCTCATACTCATACTCATCATAGCATGATATGCAACACCAATACAATGACGAGCAAGGCTCTCACTTGGTGTTTTTGCCTATATCACATAGACGGTAGGAGCGGTATGAATAAAACTTGGCTCCTCTATTCAATATATTTCAAGTCGAGATTTTTATCTATTTATTAGGTGCTTACTTTAGCTGCAGTGAAGATGTAAAATTACTTTAATTAGTAGATGATTTGTTTGTGAGGTTTCGCGGGCCTCAACGCCACTATGTTCGGGTTTACCAGTGTCCTAAAGTCAAATAAATCTTATATTGAAGGTGTGTCCAACCATAAAAATGTTAGTGAATAAATTAAATACAAAGATTTTTTTGGTGAAAAGTAGTTACCAGGGGATATAACCCCCCCCCCCTCAAAGTTTAATTCTTCAATAAAACAACTATCTATTGAAAGTGTGTCCATCCCAAAAAAATTTAGTGAATAATACCGTCTCCATAATTTTTAGATGAGTTGTGCTTGGGGGGGACATAAGCCCCCCAACATTTAGATTTTCTCAGACAACACTTTTCTATGAAAAATGTGTTCATTCCTAACAATTTTAGCGAAGAAATCCCGTCTCTATCCTTTTTAGATGAGTAGTCGTGCCTGGGGGGGCATACAAAATTGAAAAATCTCTCACCAAAAACATTTCAGAATTACGGTTGACCCATTTAATGAATACCGGTGAAGAAATTACCCCTCTATCCTCGATATACTGTAAAATACAGAAATATCCATATGGAGAGGGGACAAAAACCCCCTTCTAAAAATTACATCATGAGAGAATTTTAAGGGACTGTCCCACAATAATAATGGTGCAAATTGACCATTTATATGACCTTCCATTTGGTTAGGTGAGAGCAATATCTCTTTTCCTTATTTTACACCCCCCTCCCCCCATTTTGGTCACAAAGCTACAGCGCTCGGGGATAAAAGAGGAAGGGGCGTGTTCCTTGAAAAAATAAAGTTGTTAAATCTATACCCTCCCCTTCCCAAACATCCCCCCCCACACAAATAAGGTTCTCCGCTGTTGCTTATAATATTTCACAAGTTACATACAGTTTATTTGATTGCTTGATTTTTAATTAAAAACAAAAACTAATAATACATTTTGGTACGTGAAACATGTAGTAGTGTACCAATATTTATTACTATGCAACTATTACATAATAGGTCGTTTTAATTACAGAAGTATTTAGCTTAAATGATGACTAATATTGCCTTGACATTATTTTGTAAGGCCTCTTAGATTTTGAATTGCCGCCAAAACTTGCCATACTTAGTTGGTAATTACTTAAAGTTGTGCAATTTTTATGGACTTTCACTTTAATATTCGTATATTTTAAGCTTTAATGATTACATAAACATTCGTTACATAATTTATTTAGTTCTAAATACATGCGTAATTAACGTGTAAAATTCAGTTTTCTCCATAAGAAAAGCATTGTAGGCTCTGACGTCATACCCCCACAATGGCATACTGTGATTACTCATTATATCTAGGTTATTCTACCCTTGTGTCTGCAGTGCTGCTCCCTACCAGTGATATTAGAAACTATTTTAAACGCCATCTATCAGCAGGGAATTAAAACTAATACAACATTTTAACATCCATTCCCGCTTCTTTTCACTAGACATTTCCAACACAACACAAAAACACAACAAAAGCAGTACCGCTATAGTTAAAATACTTTATCACAGCTAACAGATCACACATCACAGATCACATTACTCTAGCAGATGAAAAATTAAACAGTTGCCAGTCAAACTCCGCATCGACGGCGTGTCAAGGGTCGACGGCTATGTTTAAGAAATGATAAGAAAAGTTCAAATTTATTTTTAATGGAGACTATGGGCCAACAGCGCTCTCCATTTATGTGTGGTAGCATTTTGAAGTTGAAGAGGGTGTAGTTCACTTAACGCTCTGTCCAGTCTTCAGTGTTGCCAACTATACAATCTGGATACTACTTTTGATATAATTTCACCACGTGTACAATCCAATTTTAGGATATTTTCTAAAAGTAATATCCTGTGGCCACCGCTATCTAGTAACAAATTTTACATTAATTATTATTTTCTTATGAAAATCGCAGGGCTTATCAATATAATGTCAGAAAGTAGTATCCTACTGGTAAGAATACAATCCATTTCAAGTCCATGTACTATTGCTCGAGACTATAGACTTGGCAACACTGCCGGTCTTGAAGAGCAGAGGAATGCTATACAGTTGTAGCTTTAAGAAGTGAAGCGTTATTTAATCCCATCCACATCAAAATCTATAGTATTGGTTTCACAAAATACAAGGTTGTCACTTATACATTCAATATACTCGTCTTAATTTGTAATTATAGTTTAATAAACGAGGTTTTATTGTACTTTCCGAGACAATGTTAAAAATTTGATAATACATTTTATATGCAACTCCAAATTTTATCATAGGCTGTGTCTGAATAAAGAAATCACAGCTTCACACAAAAGGAGCGCGATGTACGCAGGGATACCAAAGAACATGTCACACATTTTTGCATATGTAGAGAAATTGTTAAATATATATGTATATTATATAAATAGATATATTGCCCTAATTAATTTACTTATATCTGTAAAGTATTATTCTCAGACAAATTTTTACTGAAGATCTTTTAATACGTAAATAAATTTTCTTTTGAGAGAGATTTTCACACTAGAAAGAGAAATTTAACCGTTTAACATCATGTATAGAAACAAAGAACAAACCATACTAGTTTTATTTAACATTACAGTAAAACCTTGGATTGCGAGCATAATTCGATTCGTAAACGTGTTCGTAATACAAAGCACTCGTATATCAAAGTGAATTTCCCCCATAAGAAATAATGGAAACTCAGATGATTCATCCCACAACCCAAAAATATTTAATCTAAAAATGATTAATACCTTTTTTATTTTCGTTATTTAAATGTAACTGTATTGTAATCAAATTTATTTATTAAATTTAATGGTGGCTGGTGTGAGGTAGAGGAGAGAGAGGAGAGGAGGAGGTGTGTTATTGTTTAGGACGACTTTCACTGTCACTAACGGAATCACTGCTATATGTTGGATCACTGGAATATTTTTCTTTTTGTGCGACTTTAACAAAGAACCTATCCAATGACACTGCTCGGCAAACAAAGTGTAACCATAGTACTACTCGTATTGTAAGATATCGCTCGTTTATCAAGTTAAAATTTATTGAAAATTTTTGCTCGTCTTACAAAACACTCGCAAACCAAGTTACTCGCAATCCAAGGTTTTACTGTATGTGAATGTTTTAGTATGTGCCCCTTAGTAAAGTGCACAATAAGGGGTGCAATGGTACACTTTAAGAGAATTCAGACACCATTAAAAATCACTTCCGGCCTTTAAGCCGACGCCATTGCTACTTTAAAGTGCACATGGCTTCCAAGGGCCCTTAAATGTACTATTCAGACACACTGCTTTGGAATTAAGAAACCAGCTACCCACAGAGGTGGGTCGCTGAGCAGTCTCAGGTTTTATACTTGCATTTACACTTTGCCACCGTTCGTAATCAGGCCCGAGTTTGAATCCTGGTCGAATTCACTGGTATTAGTTAAACACTCTAGCACTGTTGGTAGCGCGTGAGCCAACTGAGATAGGGGTCTGGGATAGTCTGAGATTTGTCTTTGGTAAATTGTCAGTTAGGGGACTGGTTTTTGTGTTTTCCTAGTATTAGGGTAGTTTGTAAGTCGTGTGTTAATATAATCAGCGTGTTCGAAAAGTACATCTACCTAATACAAAATAATTATCTGAGGTTGATTTTAACAAGTTATTTTACCATAGTTTCAGGAAAATACTGGTGTACATACTCTTAGCCACTTTCCTCGTCCTTTACTTCGTTATATTATTGATTTAAATCAGTGCAATATGCTGAAAGTCAAAACACACTCTTCAGGCGTAGCACTCCGTGAAAACATAAATATAGCCCTGCTAAGCTTCGCACCAATGAAGCCTATTGATGACAGTCCTCTTGGAAAAGCAAAGCACAGCTGTTTGAAATTCATCCAAGAATCCTCTATCCAATTGTGAGCCATTATTCTTGTGTTACGGATTACGGTCATTATTTTGACGTGGGCCTACAGAGTGATAAGCATGTTTGGTGATTTAATAATCATTTTTATCAAACGTTTGATCATATTATATTTTAATTTTTCCTTATATTTTTAGTTATAATATATTTTACTTTATATGGGATAATAATTTGATACATTATTTTTTAATGATTCATAGTGTTTAGTGTTAGTTTTTAAACTATTTATCATGGGAAAAGTAACAAGAAAAGTGCATAACATAGTGTAACTAGTCGAATCTCTTCCTCTCCTTCTCAGATTGTTGTTTGTATAGGTCCACGGCAGTCAGTGTGTTTAGTAGAGCATCTCAGGGTTAATAAATTAATGGTGGGGGTAGAGGACATCACCGATCAAATAAGGGGAAATTTATAGAGTAGAAGTTTAAGTTTTATTTTATATAAACATTTTAGACATTTTTCACCGGGTTACTTAATGTAAGGAAGAACCAAAATACTGAGTACATGAAAATGATTAAATAGTTAATGAAGTGGTCATTTAGCCACATGGTCTCCATTTCCTTCCACCCATCTCTAAGCAGACTTTTATCCACACGAAAAGAACTTCTGCAGATACGTTCTATCAGCTCGCGTGCTGACCGGGAAGTGCCTTGCGTCTGACGCTTCCCTTCATCATAGGGTCAAAAACAGACACTTAATCGGATGTGCTGATTGGCTAGCTGTTCGCGCCAAACCTCCCCTTTCCACTGTGAGACCACACCTGCAAGCCACAGGTGCACCTCACAGCTTCCGGGTCCAGATAAGATTAAATAGACCAATGCTAGAAAGTGAAAAGTAAAGTAATAAATTTAGATGAAGCTAAAATACCCACAAAGACTTTACGAAAATGAATAATACTAGATTTAAAAGTTAAAGGCCGAAAAATGAAGTTAATGAATTGAAATTTAAAACATATATTGCTTACAACTTTGGTTAAGATTTAGACAACTTATAATTAATATTAAACCCCACACTTTCTTATAACTAAACATTTGATCCTAGCATAGAGCTTAAAGTAGGCCTAGACGAATGGAAAACCATAATATATTATAAATTTAGTACTTCAGTATGATCATATTAACACGTAAACAATGGCAAACTAATTTAATTATGTAAAAGAAATGGTCTAGAGCCCTGACCACTTTACATTAGGTATACTGAGAAGCATGGAATGTCAAATAGTAATGAATGTTTTCAATTAACCTATTTTACTAAGACAATGAATGTCACCATAGCAGTTAGGGAAACATGTAAAGCCACAAAATGTTCCGAAACAACTATTTACACATTAAGAGAGGAACAAAAATGTGGTCCTTTGCGGACTCCTTCAAAAAGAAAACAAAATAGAAGAGGGAAACAAAAAAATTCAAGAACAAACACATATGAATGTATCGTACAAAGTGGTGTTTGTCGTCTTTCCATTCCTTGTTGTTCGACAACATGCCCCCTACTTAAAGTGTTATTTTAGCGAGGGTAGACACAGACGATACACTGCCAAATTTCTCACGTACTACCTGATACAGATTTTTTCATGAGATGGGTTCTAAGTACGAACAGAGGGGTAATAAGAGTGCTTTCATTGAAAGGGATGACATTATTAGGTGGCGTCTTAAGTATTTGAAGGATATTAAGAAGTTCAGAGCTGAAGGTAGACCTATTATTTATACAGATAAATCATGGGTAGATGTTGGACATAGCATTTCCAAGGAGTGGAAAGATACTACCATTCAGAGTTCTCGGCAAGCATTTCTTGAGGGGCTAAGCACGGGATTGAAGCCATCATGGGCTCGCGGACCATGCTTTGCGATGGTTCACGCTGGAAATGGCAATGGTTTTGTTGAAGGTGTTCATGTTTTTGTGCAAGAAAAAAACAGCAGATTCTCATAACAAAATGGATGGTGACGTTTATGAAACAATGTTTTTAGAACAATTACTCCCTAATACACCTGAAAGAGCTGTTATCTTAATCGATAATGCAGCCTATCACAATAGAAGGTGTAAAGCGATTCCAACCATATCATGGCGTAAATCTCAAATAGCCAAGTGGCTTATCCAAAAGAACATTGATGATGTTGATGAAACGTTGACACAGAAAATGCTGTATTTGTTTTTGCAACACAAACACAAATTTGAAAAATACAAGGTGGATGAGATGGCGAAGGCGGTGGATCGAAAAGTCATTCGTTTGCCTCTGTATCATTGTGAACTTAACCCTATAGAGATGGTGTGGGTTCAAGTAAAAACATTTATTAAAATGAACAGTGCTAGAGTTAAGGTTAAAGATATGAGGTCTTTAATAGCTGTCGTGTAAAAGGTTTCTGTAGAAAACTGGTTCAACTATGTAAATCATGTCAAAAAAATTGAAAATGACATGTGGAAAGCAGACGAGCGCAAGATGTTGAGAAGCAGTTTTTAATAAGATTAACTTCATCATCTTCATCATCCCTTGTGTCATCTCCTCCACCCATAAGTCTACCTACTCACTCTCAAAACTTTGAGCTACCTGGGTCATCCAATAAACACTACTTCACAATTGATGGAGCCACACCTTTGTGCGGAGACAGCGATTAAGCATAAAGATATTTTTTAGGTTTAAACTAATATGTTATTTACTTTACAGAGAAGGCTTAAATTTACTTTGAATGGTTTTTAGAACTTCTCCTCCCCCCATTATAATTGCTGGTATTTTAATTCATAAAAATTATTGTATATAAATTTATTATTAGTATTATTATTATTATTATTATTGAGTTTTAGCTTTCACTAAAGTAAAGATGAATTTGGTCATTGTTTATAAAAGTGCACACACATTCACATGCAAACAGGGAATATTTTCGTATAAACCTATGTACTTTGGAAGGCCATCTTTGAAAGGATTAGATCTCCAACCTATTCATCGCAGGTGACAGTGTACAGTGTATATTAAAAGCAGCATTAATATGATAATAAACAGAATAATACACAATTCTTGACAACCCAAACTTCAAATTGATTGCCATAGCATGTATAAAGTTAGTATAATTTGCCAAGTTTGAATATAAAAGTTGTCCATCTGTTTCTAGCAGGTGAGATCTGGCAACTGTGCGCTCCATAAGAACTGTACTGCAGAGTAAGTGTGAAACTGACTATAGACGCAAAAACTACATGTGTACCAGCAGACCCAAATTTTATTCTATCCTTGGATGAAGAATCAAATAAGAACTCTAGTTTCCCTTACAGAGAAGCAGTTGGATGATGTTCTTAGCCGCGACGACTCGTCTAGACATAGCATTTGCCACAAACATCGTCAGTAGATACCAGATCAAGCCCACAGATGCCCACGTTAACGCAGTGAAGCGTATCTTAAAATACATAAAGGGCACGCGTGACCTTAGCATTGAGTGCTCAATGGAAAATTCAGAATCCACACTGATTTGTTATTCCGATTCCGACTAAGTGAATGATGTTGATGCATCATGCAAGACGATCAACAACAGGGTATGCCTTCAAAATGTTTGGAACACCCATCACATGGGCTTCATATCGCCAACGTTCTGTATCACTTTCAAGGACCAAAGCAGAGTATGTAGCTGCTTCCAATGCCCGAAGAGAATTAGTTTGGATTCAACAACTTCTATTTGATATTGACGAGGAAGTGCAGTGCACAACCCTGTGCATTGACAATCAAAGTGCCATAAAATTGATCCAAAACCTGGTGTTCCACAAGCGTACCAAACATTTAGATGTTCATTACTATTTTGTTCGTGAAAAATTTAAATCAGGAATTATTGACATTAAATTTGTAGCATCAACAGAACAAGTTGCTGACATGTTCACCAAATCATTCAATCGCAATAAATTTGAAATAAATTATTACATTCTTGGACTTAAACTTTAACACTTACATACTCTTAGTATAAATCATGTTTAGCTGTCAGATTCACATTTCATTCCTATATACTACCTACTATACTATGTACTACCTAAAAGAGTGCTCAAAATTAGTGGGAGTGTTATAATAACTTTTGTAATTCTTGTGCTAGTATTGGGTAGGCTACACCAATCACATGTACTTGTAAGCCAACACTCATGCCATCTCTGTAGTGCCCAGCGTTTCTCTCTTGTTTCTGACAGTTCTCTTTGTGTGAGTCGTGAGCACGTGTGTTGTAGGCTATAATATGAATAGTGATTGTAACATCACCTTCTATTTTATTTCATTTAAATATATTAATATGTACAAATTTTAATCAAATCGAGTTTGCTATAATCTATTTTTTCTCTTGCCACCCTAAAGTAAAAAAAAACTACCATTAATTTTAGGGTTGGATAAATTATTTAGAAAAAAACCCTCAGAGAAACCTTATGAAAACCCCATATCCCAAGTTTATCCCAATTGGTAAAATGGTTTCGTCTCTAATCAGAGCTACAGACTGACATGGTTTTAAAAACACACTTTTTCGGAATCAGGGGGTCATGAAACGTAAACATCCATCAAAATCTCGAGTTTGATTTTTTTTGACAATATTACTATTTTTTCTCAACTATAAAGGTGTGAGAAGGTAAAAAGTAACATTATATATTAATATATTAACCTACAAATTTTATCTCATGGCCAATATAACTAAAAAGTAATCTCTCTTTATTTATTTAACATATATACAATTGTACATACATATTAACGTAACTCAAATATAGGCTTTCATCTCGCACACTATTCTTTGTTCAAAGTCATTCTTAAAAATAATTTCTAAATTTTCTTTCTAAATAGTTAATAAGTGGTTTACTGTATCTTGGACTATTCATTTATTTAAAATATATTTTGTTAATTCTAAGCTAAAACCCGCCTCGGTGGCGTAGTTGGCTAACGCGCCAGTCGTGTTGAGCCAGACCGCCGAGGACGGGGAGATCGAGGTTCGAATCTCGGTCGGGTGAACTGGGGGTGGTTTTTCCTAAATGGTTTTCCACTCTCCCTCCACGCAAATGCGGGTTCACTTCCTCTAAATTCAACCTTCCCAATTCCTAATCCATTAGTGTAATTAGTACTTAAGCGTATAACCCGAACGGGTAGTAAGACGCGGTGCTAAATAAAAAAAAAATTCTAAGCTAAATATGATTTTAACTTTAAAATTGAAATCTAGGAGCATAAAATATATTATAGAGAATAGAGCTATTAAGAGATTAAATAATTCTGCATTGATGGAGTTTTAATCATAAAGCCCTGAATAATAATTTAAAACAATTCAAGAGATTAATATTTTGAAACAGATAAATAAATCTGTTCATAAGGGCACACTTAATTTTTTCTCAATAAAGTTGAAAAATTATTATTGTAGTGTACATGATAATCGAACCCGGACCCTTGTGCTTGGCGCACCAAAGCTTCACCAGTGAGCTACCTACTCAGTATGTGTACAATGCTAAGCAGTACTTATCAGTCATACTTTAAAGCAGAGTTGGTGAAAGACATGTGGCAGATCATGGCTCCTTAATAGCTGTAATATTATTTTATAGACAATAATTATTTACTACAAATTATATCCAAGAAACCATTTAAAATAAATAAAAATTATTCAAACAGCAGCATAAAGCTACCCTGGATCAACGAAGGAGTGCGTTTTGGATTGTTATTAAATGGCCGACGATTTTACACATCTATTACCGACCAACCCTTTAAATATGAGCGATAAATTACCCTAACACAGGATTAGCCCTAGATAGCTCAGTGGTAAGATATTGACATGCTCATTTGGAGGTTCCGAGTTTGGTTCCAGATTTCAAAAGAATTTTCAAAAAAAAGTTAATTATTTAAGTTCAATAACATAATATAGGGTTTGAAGTCATTTCACCAACTTATTAGCGGTTTGGGCTTTCTAAATTTCTTCGTAAAAGTGTTTCATTGCTTTGGAATGCTTATTCCTTTTGCCTTTTACATATCTTCTGCCATCTTTAAACTTTTGTGGGGCTATCTTTTAAAATAATAAAAAGGTTCTTTCCGCTATTATTACACTTCACACACATTCCTAAAGACATTAAATGCAATTACACTCAGCCATACTGAAAAAAATCCTTTCATCAATCGTCGCACTTGCTACACTGACTTGAAAACGGTGAAGAGCCAGGTGACAATTCCTAAAGAGAGATGGTGATGGGTCAGGGCGATAAGCTTCACTAACATGCCAAAACCACTGGCAACAGATTTATGGTTTCAAGGACAGACAGCTAGTGGCTTGGAGTGAGAAGGGATGAGTTGTCTGCTCTACCCTGACCAGGCCATTCTGTTTCGGCTAGTGTGGGGTTGTATCAGATATATTTTCAAAATCCAGGGGGAAATATGAAGCGCCTTAGCTCGTATTAGGTGTTTCAAATTGAATATTGATGTAAATGAAGTACCATTATAAAGTTAAAATAAGTCGGCATTAATTGATTTGCTTCCCTCATTTATTACACACGTTTAAGTATACAAAATTATTGAATATTGCATTTATTTGGCAAATGTTTACACAATTAATTGAAGCTTCATTGAAATAATATTTATTTCAATTAATACACCACCTCAAGTACTTCTAACATTCCAAATAGGCCTATAAAATTTTCGCATCATTTGGTTTTATAAAAATTGTTGCATTAGATGCTAAAATTTCACACTTTGAGTAAACACTGTGCTTAAAATATACATTTAATTTATATTTAATACACTGATCCAAGTTTGTTTTAAGAAGACCTACTAATATTATATAGTTATTATATTATTAATTTTGGGTCATACACCCTTAAGGCGATTGGCCCTTTTCATTTGGCGTGGAAATGCAGAGCCATGGGAAGAAACAGTTATCTTCAAGAATTTCTACTGTTTTGCAATTTTCTTTTCGCAAACGGTTTGTTCAAGAATAGAGGCACGTTTATTAAGTTATACTTTTTATATACACACCTCGTCTATAATTTTAACAGTGATCAAATATCGATAAAATTGACATTTTTCAACAGAAAACTGCCGGCTTCATAACAAAAAGTAAGAAAATGCAACAATGAATAAATATCGATACATTATCTTAGAAGAGGCGTTGAAAATATTAACATAAACATTTCACTCGTTCTCGAGAAAACTGATATTTCTAAACGTATGATTTTTCCGCAAGACCTGCCTGGTAGCTTGCACCATCTACGGTTTTCGTGATCCATGTATTCTTGATGGTGCAGAAGGATACTTTGGTCGGTTGGGAAGCCACGCCATGCTGACTATTATTATTATTAGCACCACGTCTTACTACCCGTTCAGGTTACTGCTTATGTGTAATGGTAGGGTGATTGTGAGATGAAATAGAGGACCTATGGTTTAACGTGAAATCCAAACCACGGTGGAGGCCTGGCATTCTACACATTCACAAGTTGTGATAAATACACATCTTGTCAGAGGTGAAGGAAGGGTTTGGCTATCAGATAAATCTGTGCCGGGACCGAGAATTGAACCCCAGACCCCTAATACAGAAGTCCGAAACCTTACCCCTAGACCGCCAGGTCATCCTCACCTGAGTGTAAACTGAAAAGAATGTAAACCTGTAAAATTAAAGTAATGGGGGGTCACTTGAAAAGTCAAGGAGAAGTCTTAGAAATTATAAAATGTCACTGAAATTTCAATTTTTTGCAATAATTTGTGAAATACGAAGTAAAGAGCATTATCAAGTGTAAACTATTAGTTACATCCCCAATTAATGGGATTTATTGATGATATTTGTGCCAAGGATTTAATAGCAGGAAATTAAAATATTTTGTATGAATAGCTTTTATTATAAATACTGGGAAAGTACATTCTTTGGTCTGGAAAACCTAGGGAAGTAAAGGAATATTTAAGTGTAGGCCTCATCAGTGCTGTGTGAATGTGTGAAACAAATAAATTGTCTTAGCAGAAATCATCTGGGTTTAAACTACTAATCAGCCGTTACCCATGATAATATATTTTAAAGTGAGAAAGGACACCAGAATATAGGGCCAATGTTTAATCGTTAAGCGTAAGTCACATTATAATATGTAAATTTATTATTAAGGACCTTAGTGTCTGATAGTTATAAAAATTGCTAAAACTACATATTCATGCATGAAGTCATGTGATCATCTAATTTTCAATAGTATGAGCGGTGTATGAACCGCAGGAAGGGGGTATGGAGGGCGAAAGTACATGAGGGCCATTGTATGAGGTTTGTAGACGACATCTTCATGATTTGAACAGACTCTGAAACTAATTTATTAGAGTTCCTAAACAGGTTAAATAACCATAGCACCCTCAGATTTATCTGGAACATTTCACAATACCATGCCATATTCTTGGATCTGGAACTGAACCTTGACGAGGGAAATATAAACACCACAGACCACATCAAAGCCACCAACCACCAACAATACCTCCATTTCCAAAGCAACCATCCTCTTTATGTAAAACACTCTCTACCCTATAACCTAGCTACCAGAGCCAAACAAATATGTTGTGAGGAAGAAGACCTTAACAAGCAATGTCAACCACTCTTTCAAGGCTTTTACAGCCCGAGGATACCATAAACACATAGTCAACAGTCAAATAAATATAGCCCTTTCTAACAAAAAGTTTATAAAGAAGCAACCTTCCAATGACATACCACTCACCATAGAGTACTATGAAGGCCTAGACAAACTCAGATTTATCCTAAACACAGGCTACAATATCATAACCTCATCACCTCTCAAACAAAATCTTCAGTCAGTAATTTCTATATAAACAATAACAGATAATATAATTTAATAATCACATAATTAAATATAATATAAATACAACCTATCCATCTACCAAGAATAAAGACACAAGTTTGAACAGATAACTGCAGAATTCAAGCCCAAACCTTTTATTTAATTAAGAAACAGGCAACAACAGAATTTAAGTGACCATGCCAACATATAGCCATGCTGCCATAGTCTAACCTGTCTAGTCTCTTCTGGTGAAGAAAGGAAATGATGTACCTCAAAAATCAGAATTTTGAGGCCTACAACTTTCTGGTAAGTGTGTAGGCCTTGCCCTTATATCCTCCTTTCACTGTTTAATTAAAATTAAAATTAAAATAAAGCTATACATTCATTTCTAAATGATACTTTTTATTAAATTATAAACAAAAGTTCCAGTGAGTATGTTTGAGTATGTGCATAATACATTGTAAAGCTATATGATGGCATTGAATTTTAAACCATTCCGTTTGTTGTTTCTTGGTGCTTATGAGCAATTTCTTAATGCAAGCGTATAAGCAGTTGCTTTGTTAAGTCTACCTACATAAGTAACAAGTGGGGGAGCATTTTACAATCTTAAATATATTAAAATAATAGACTCCAGGTATTGTATAACAATGGTGGATATGAAATATTTAATATTAACTTCAACTTTTACAGGGTTTCCAGATGACTATAGCCACTAAAAAAACCTGTATATTTGTTTTAATGTGTGATTTGAGTAAATAGTGATGAATATTTGTTATCAATCACAAATCTGTTTCAATTTGGAATGTATGTTATCGGCTTACCCATTAATTGCTTTAATAACACATAATAAGACTGTGTAGAAACACTGTACATTAATATAAAGTAAGTGATGGTGAAAGAAATTTAGGCCATGATAGGGACAAAAACACTTACTTCTCTCATAATTTACTCTTACAGTTTTCACACTTATAACTTCTTTGCCCTTTAACTTTTTTTTAAAAGAATTATTCTTTTTTCACTAAAAGAGAACACATACAACACAAAGAAAATTATACATAACTACAGGCTTGAAGAAATTCTTCAAGCATATAGTCCCATATATCTTTCCTTGTGTTTTATGTGTAACCTAACTATCCTTTCAGGTTGGCTTCCCTCACTATCACTTAATTTACATTAATGTACAGTGTTTCTACACTATCTTATTATACATTACCAAGCCATTGGGCAATAATACATTATATTATTTGCTTTAGGCTATTAAATTATTGAGTATCAAAAGTGGTTTTCCCTATGGATATTAAAACAAAATAAGGCCACAAAGAAAGTGTTTATATGTCTTTTCATGCTAAAGTTATCTACTAGAGATATTTAATTTAAAAGTATACACATAGAAACACAAACATTTTTATAAGGGGTTATTTATAAAGTATGCAAACAATAACACTCTGGGGCAATGGATATTGAATAATGATGCATTTTTTGTGACAATAATTATTTACACATACCTGACATACTAGATATATACTCCTTTGACCTTTAAAGGTAACAAGCTTACTTTGGTTTATACCACTATTATAAAGCTTATAAAATATTGTAATCCTAATCAGTCAAGGTGAGACTACCACTTTTCAGTGTAAGCAGTGTGTAAATAAATTTAATATTTGTTATTGTTTACAAAATAGATACAGTTTAAATAGTTACAATATTTGTTTAGCGGAGAAAAATTTCTCCGCAAGATTTAGGACATAATCTTGAACTTCATGATATAGTAAATAGCGTTTTAAAAAATAAAAATAAACTGAGCATAGCAATAGCATAGCATAAAAAAATTCATAACAATGTAAATAAACACATAATAAAATCAGATTTAGGACATCTTTCACTTCATGATACAGTTGTTAGCATTTGAAAAAAATAAAATAAAATATATATATATATACATAGCGTAAAATAAAATATGCACAGCAATATAAATAAACCCAACAAACACAACCCCATTATTAAGCAGTATATGATTAAAAGAACTACAAAGAACACTAATTTGTTGGCCCTTTTCACACATTTTTACATCCAACAAAAATGAAAGCTATACAATATTAGTGTAATTTTTTACAGTAAAAAAACACTTCCAAACAAATCAGGAGAGTATTATTAGAGTTTATATAAAAGTATGTATTAAATTAATCTACTTTTGCTTAAATTTTTAGGTTTGTTTTCAAATTAACAATTAGTTAAATTTCGGTGTAAATTAAAATTATTTATCTGTCTAAAAATGGTTTGACACAATCTACTCAAGCAGAGGCAATAACTATAATATTAAATGTAATAGTAAGATACTTAAATGCAATGTATTCACCCTAAATTGCCTTACTTTGTCAATTTTAAAGTTTAAAAAAATTTCCATAATGTAAGTGTGATGAACTTATATTTTTATGTAGTTATATACATTTTAATATTTTCTTTAATTTCCTTGAAACTCTTGAAATATAATTTTAACATCTTCAAAAACCTGAAACAAAAATAATCATGCAATCATTTCACTCTATGCAACACCTTTTGATGTTTAGAAAAACTATCAAACAATTTATATATATGTAAACATACACAGGGTATGGCAAAAAAAGAAAAAAAGAATAATAGGTAACGAAATACTAAAAGAGTTACATTAAAATAAATTAAACCAGTTAGGATCACAGAATTTTAGAATTTCATGAACATTTTGTCTGATTTCTTGGTCACAGGTTTTTTTCCAGGCACTACATCTTACTACCTGTTCGGGTTATACACCTATGTAATAATTACACTAATGTGTTAGGGATTAGGAAGTTTTAAATTAAAGGAAGTGTACCCGAATTCGTATGGTAGGAGAGTGGAAAACAATTTAGGGAAAACCACCCTAAGTGCACCAGACCAGGATCAAACCCCGATATTCCCGTCTTTGGCAGTCTGGTCTAACACAAGAGTAGCCCATGAGACCATGCGGCCACTGAAGCAGGTTCACAGGTTATTGTTTATTAATCATTTGTTGTCTGCTTTCTATTTCACAGTTAATTTTTATTAATCACTCCGCAGTATACTATAGAAGAACATGCTTGGAGTGTGAACATTATTTCAGAAGTGGTGGTACAGGATGTAATGATGGACCATTCTTCGCAGCTGCGACTAATGGTTTTAACATTATTTTAAAAGCTATGGTACATGAAGTAATGAGTGACCATCCTTGGCAGCTGTGACTAATGATTTTGTGGTAAAATTAAAGAAACCAGCACCACTTAATAAAACTATTGAATTGAGGGGAAATGTTCAGAATGACTGGTTGAGTGACTAATCATAATTGAGTATGATCTGGAAGACCACAAAGCACCGGAACGAAAATGTTGGTTGTGTTTTGGATAAAGTTCTTCAATATCCAAAGAAAAGCACACAGTGTATGTTGAAAGAATTATAAATATAAAGTACCAGTGTCTGCTGTATGGGGAAGGATATTTGCACTTACTCCTATCAAATACAGGTGCTTCATGAGTTGATGCCTCTGGATTTACATGTTTGCTTGTGGACATGTATTGGCTAACCTTTATGAGAGCCCACATTAAATTGACAATTGGTGGTGGTCTGATGAATGCCATGTTTAGGACTAGGAGTGGTAGACCACCCCTAAAAAAAATGAGAAAAAAAACTATAATTGCAGAGTAAGAGAGTGAAAATAGAATAAGTTGCCAAATGCTCAATGAGGTCAAATGTTCAATGCTCACATGTGTTCACACCAAAAATATTGATTTTTTAAATGCCTCCCAACCAAAAAAAGACCACTAAGACCAGAAGAAAATAAAAGGAGTAGGTTTAAGTAGACACACTTTTTACAACCACAAAAACAATAAAACATACAATTTTTCTCTCAAAACTTAAGAATAAGAAGGATGTAAAATTACCTCAATAGCCACACTAAAAAAAATAATGAAAGAATCCTTTAGCTTAATATCAACTGGATTATTATAATTTATGAGCAGTGGTTTTCTTCCCACTTAAATTTAAATTTCTCAAAGTTTGTCAATTTAACTATTTTTTAATTCTAAAACTTCCAAAAAAATATGTAGTATATTATTGTAGTATATCATATACAGTTGTGAAATATACTTAGCATGTGTATGTATGTATGTATGTATATATATATATATATTCGTGTGTATGTATGTGTGTGTATATATATATTCATGCGTAGTGTATCATTTGGTGTTTTAAGCTAAGTTGTATTTCACATTTTATAAAACATTCCAAAGTAGTTTAAAGTAAGGAGTGGTAATAATTAAAGTTAAGACAGATAGAATGCTCTGGAAATAACTATAACAAAATTTAAAATTATGATTTAATGAATAGATTGTTTCAAAGTTTGTAGATGTATTAAGTGACATTAAAATTCCAAAAGTATGATTATAATGTGCTTCTAATGAACAATAAATTGTCAGATGTGAAAATCTAACATTGAATTAATATAGCATCATCAATTGAACTAAAACATAAATTGATGACATGTCTAAAATACAAGTATTACATGTTAAAAATGTGTTATAAAACATAGATACAATCAAATAAGGACAAAACAAAGTTAAAAGTTCATATATGTTGTAAATGAAAATGATAAAATTTGAATGAATAGGTTAACATCTGCCATATGAAATTTAAATAAAGTGATTAAGTGTTCTTGTTACAAAGATTTAAAAAATATAATAGAGAATGGACACAAGGTTTGAATCACAAATATATTGAATAAAAATTGTGAAATTTTAAAGTGATGTATAAAATCTAAGCCTTATCTGATTTTATGCCCCATTACTCTGTAACGAGTTACATATGACAGCTACAAACAAATGGGGTAAAATGGGGGACTTACCTTCTGCCCCGTCGGACTCAAACTCTGGCATCATGAGCACTGACCACTCTCCAACACACAATCCCATTGACTAAGCTGAGACCGTTGTTCTGCTGCCAGCTCGAGAAGAAGTTCCGCCCCAAAGAAAAACAACTGAAAGTGGTTCGGCGCGCTAAGTTGCCGCTTCCTCCACTAGAGCTATCATTAGTGTCTCTAGCTCTACGGATGGTCGGCAGAGTCCCCGCTCCCCTCCTTTCCCTCCTTTCTCCCTCCTATCCTCCCCGCTCTCTGTGAACATGGCCCTTCGTTCTCCATATATAATGGAATGTTTTGGTTGTATAGTCACTCATTGCACCGTAGGCTAACTGAGGTGAGGACGACAGCTTAGACTGTGACTTTATTGTATCTATCTAAATTCTTTGTCGGCTTAACATGTGGGATTTCATTCAAAATTACTGATTCGGACTTAATATTTATAATTGTCAGATTTAGGATAGGTTTCCTTTTGCTGTTGGGTTGTATCCTCGTCTTCGTTATTTTTAACTTAGTTGGGGAACTTATTTTTGGGACTTTAACTTTGAGCGCGCATTTTGTCTCTATGATTTGTGAGAATAGCTCAGGTTAAATGTTGACATTGTTAATGCAATATTAGTTGCCCTATTGCTATAAGCAGTCCTAAACAATGTTGACCGCCACTATTATGTGTAAATTGTTTAGGACTCTATTTAACGGGAACTTATTGATAAGCGGGGCACTTATATTCGGCGCAGTTGTATTTACTTTATGATGCGAGCCAACTTTGTATTTGTTGCTAGATATTCTCTTGGTATTGTACTTTATACCTCGCCTCTCTACTATGCCTGAGAACAGGGTGTTAGCTCGAGGGTGGAGTAGGCTTTACCATAGTTTGGCTGCATGGTCGTGGGGGACTATTGTTATTATTGCGCCCCGAAAATTTGAGCCACCATTGGCGGACTTTCTAATCAATTATTATTATTCTAGAAATATGGTATTAATATTAAAGTCACAGGACTCGACCTTTCTAGTCTGTTAATGTTATACATGAAATATAATATTAATATTAAAGTTGCTGAACTTGGACTTTCTAGTCAATTAGTATTATTCTTGAAATATTTTATTAATGTGAAAGTTACAGAACCTGAACCTTCTGGTCTTTTATTGTTATTCTTAAAATATAGAATTAATATTAAAGTCACAGAACTTGAACTTTCTTGTTCATTATTGTTAGTCATGAAATATAGTAATAATATTAATGCTACAGAACTTAAAACTTTCCTCTATTGTTGTTGTTCTCGAAATATAGTATTAATATTAGAGTCGCTGGATCTGAACTTTCTGGTCTATTATTGTTATTCTTGAATTATTTTATTAATATTAGAGTCACAGGATTTGAACTTTCTAGTCTATCGTTGTTATTCTTGAAATAATGTATAAATTTCAAAGTCACAGAACTTGAACTTTCTAGTCTATTTTGATAATACACATAATAGTATATTTACATTAATGCTCCGGGCTTTGAACCCTCTAGCCTATTTTTCTGTTCATTGAGAGCTAAAGTAATGTTAAGGTCAATTTTTGAGTATAATGTTTCATTGTGTTAACTTCTATTCAGCGACATTACACGCTATGGTCAATATTAGCATGTTTATATTTTGTTATTGTTTTTAACTATATCTCTTATGTCAAATAAATATTTTTTTACTCTCTGGTAACTGCCTGACTTTTATTTCTTGGGAAAAGAAGGTTGTTACAACTCCTTGTGATAATCAGCAATAGAAAGGTGCTGGATTATATTCATCCGACATGTTTCGGTATTTCAAATACCATAACCATTGAAAATGCAAAACGAAATTAAAGAGCATGGAGAAAAATTGAAACTTAAGTTTAAGCAAAGGTCTTGATGGTTATCGTTATATTATATAAACTTTTAAAAGAAGATTAATAAACAAACTTACCAAGTTGTTGTCAGAAACACTAGGTGTTGTTACGATGGTGAGATAACTAACTAGGGTGTGGTTGGAGAGAAACGATTTGTGGCAAAAAACAAAAGACTAATGAAAAACGAGCTATGCAAGGTAAAGGTATCATGACCACGGTGTAAAGTGTTAGGTTGAGAAACTACTATTGAAACCAGTTGAATGATGAATTATTTATGAAAGCAAGGATTGATCGAATTATGGAAAGGAATATAAAAATGGAAGAATAAGGAACTAATCTCCTCGACTCCGGCTCGAACGGGTCATTATCAACGCTTGAAGGTAGAGCAGAAAAAATGGGGTCACAGGATTTTAATGTTTTTAGGTAAATGTGTTAAAGTGTTCACAAGAATTTGATTTGATAGTTGTAATTGTTCATTAATAATTGATTTATTACGGAATAAAGCTGCTTGAATGAAAAAATTTTCAGCTGTGTTTAATTTCGTACCTTTATGGGACATGTGAAGAGGTTTCATACATTGATCTATCGGTTTGGGTTGATGGTTAGAGTTTTTTAAATGGTCTGCAAATTTAGATTGGGTCCTAATGTGTTTAAAATCAGAAATGTGCTCTTTATAACCAGCATAAAAACTTGCCAAAAGTATAGCCAAAATACTATTTGAAAACTTAAAACTTCCCCATACATTCAATATTGAAAGATCTATTCACCTAACTAGAAAGTTAAACTCAATTTCGATCAACAAAAATACTAAATTTATGTCATTAGACATTTCCAACCTCTACAATAATGTGCCAGTATTAGAAACCATCAACATTATTAAAGAATCTCTAAAATCTCTGGACTTTACTAAAGAGTACATGGTCCAATTTAGTCCAAATTGTCACCGACCAAAACTATTTCCAATTCAACAATCAATTTTATTCACAAAATGATGGACTTGCAATGGGCTCCCTTATATCATGCCTTATGTCAGAAATATTCTTACAAAAATATGACCCTATCATCTTCAATAACCTAAACAATTTGCTAAACATCAAATTCTATTGCAGATATGATACAATATCCTAATTATCTATTACAATGATCCCAATCTCTCTGATGTATCCACACTAATCAACAACATTCATCCTAATCTTTCTTTCACTCTTGAGAATGAAAATAATGGCAGTATCAACTACTTAAGACCTCAACATTTCCAAAAATTTGAAAAATTAATCTACAAAATACATAGGAAACCTACCCATACTGATGCTATCATCCCTAATGATTCTAATCATCTCACTTCTCATAAACTCGCTGCCTTCAATAGACTAGTTCATCAGTTACTAAATATCACACTCAGGAAATCCAAATACAAAACTTAGCTTAATACAATCAAATTAATGGCCACAAAAAATGGTTATTTATACTCTACCATCTACAAAATCTTAAATACACAGAAAAACAAACTAAGATCCAATAATTTCTCAACCACCCTTATTAATGATAACCAAAATATCTTTAATCAAAAGAAGAAATGGGTTAAATTTATTTATACTGGTCCTGAAACCCATCACATCACAAATATTGTCAAAAAGTATAATCCCAACATTGCTTTTACCACCAACAATACAATAAAGAAATATCTTAGCAATAATAATTTAAATAAAAATGATAAATATAATAAAAATGGAATTTATAAACTCAATTGTGAATGCAATATTATCTACATTGGACAAACCAGCCAGAGTTTTAGAGTTTGTTATAAAGAGCACATTTCTGATTTTAAACACAATAGCACCAAATTTAAATTTGCAGACCATTTAAAAAATTCTAACCATCAACCCAAACCAATAGGTCAATGTATGAAACCTCTTCACATTTCCCATAAAGGTATGAAATTAAACAGAGCTGAAATTTTTTTCATTTAAGCAGCTTTATTCCATAATAAATCAATTATTAATGAACAATTACAACTATTAAATCAAATTCTTGTGAGCACATTAACGCATTTACCTAAAACATTAAAATCCTGTAACCCCATTTTTCCTGCTATATCTTCCAGCGTAGATAATGACCCGTTCGAGCAGGAGTCGAGAAGATTAGTTCCTTATTCTTCCTTTTTATATTCCTTTCCATAATTCAATCCATCCTTGCTTTCATAAATCATTATCATTCAACTGGTTTCAATAGTAGTTTCTCAACCTAGCACTTTACACCGTGATCATGATAAATTTACCTTACATAGCTCGTTTTTCGTTAGTCTTTTGTTTTCCACAAATCGTTTCTCTCCAATCACACCCTAGTTAGTTAACATCTCACCATCGCAACAACACCTAGTGTTTATCGCAACGACTTGGTAAGTTTGTTTATTAGTTTTCTTTTACAAGTTTATATAATATAACGGTAATTAACAAGACTTTTGCTTGGACATAAGTTTCAATTTTTCTCTATGCTCGTTAATTTCGTTTTACAGTTTCCATGATTATGGTATTTGAAATACCGAAACATGTCGGAAGAATATAATACAACACCTTTCTATTGCTGATTATCACAAGCAGTAATGGGACATAAAATCAGATGAGGCTTAGATTTTACACATCACTTTAAAATTTCACAATTTTTATTTAACATCTTTGCAATTCAAACCTTGTGTCCACTCTATTATATTTTTTAAATCTTTGTAACAAGAATACTTAATCACTTTACTTAAATATCATATGGTAGATGTTAACCTATTAATTCAAATTTTATAATTTTCATTTACAACATAATATGAACTTTTAACTTTGTTTTGTCCTTATTTGATTGTATCTATGTTTTATAACACATTTTTAACATGTAATACTTGTATTTTAGACTTGTCATCAACTTATGTTTTAGTTCAGTTCATGATGCTTATTAATTCAATGTTAAATTTTCACATCTGACAATTTATTGTTTATTAGAAGCAAATTATAATCATACTTTTGGAATTTTAATGTCACTTAATACATCTACCAACTTCAAAACTGTTTATTCATTAAATCATAATTTTAAATTTTGTTATAGTTATTTCCAGAGCATTCTATCTAAGTCTTAACGTTAATTAAGTTATATTTGTTTATGGCCTTTGATGTTTATTACTAAATAAAAATAAAAATCACATTAAAATTATGCTTAGGCAATTTTTTTCAACAAATGAAATGCTAAAGTATATTAAACTAAACTAAAGTATATTAAATTAACTACTAACAATTATTGTTATTTTTCAAGTTTGACAAAATAAAAGTTGTCAAATACCAAAACTTGTTAGATTTCTGAAAAATAAGGAAAAACTGAAAAATACAATTATCCTCATCAACAATTAAAATAATAAATCAAGATTTCTTTTAAGTTTTTGACAAATAAAGCAGTGATCAAACTATTATTTGTTTTTTCTGAAGTTTTTCAAAGAGTTTCCACTTTTTTAAAGTCTTCGCTGCTAAGTTTTACGCATAGTTTTAACACCTTCCATGTGTAACACTAAATTCTTCTCTATAAATTCACTCTCTTGCTCTCTTCAATTGTATATTAGCTTCTCTGAACTAAAAGTTGCCTCATGGTCGTTTTTGTCTGTAATATTTTACTTTCTATTTCAAGAATTATTGTACAGTGTTTCTACACTGTCTTTTAGCTTATACATTTCCAAGCCATTAGGCACTGATTCATTTTATTACTTTCTCTCCTACCAATTCTTTTACTAGACTTTTCAGCTTACCTTTTATTCTGTCACTCTAGCTGAATTTATCTCCTCCTCTTTCAATCTCTTTTGTTCCTCTAGGTGTATTGTGTAGTGCTTATGTACACTTTGTCACATAACAATATGTTTTTATGTTATGGGAACCAGTTAAGATTTGATTTAAAAGGCTTTAAATGTATCTTTGATGATAAAAATTGCATTTAATGTTTGTTCAGAAGTGGAAGCCTTGTCCTTGGTCAAAGCCCACCTCGATACAGAAAAACGACTTTCAATGTCTCCATTCTCATGAGATAGAGACAATGCAGTATTGATAAATTTTACAAATTCCTGATATTATGTTGTGCTGCTATATTAGTTTTCTTAATATTCTATACAAATAGTTATTAATTCTTCTTTCAAAAACTGATCCTTTCCCCATCCGCAACATCTTCTTTTGTATCGATAGGTAGGTAGTTCTCTGATGATTAAAACTACAAATCAAATACTTTTTTGGTTTTTCATAAGAGATGGGTTTAAACTTCTCAGAGCTTTCATCAAACCACACAACCTTTCATTGCCTTTTCAATCAAGTATTTGCATCGGGCAAAATAATACTCTTTAGGACTTTTCATAAACACTTTGAAATTTTTTCAAGAAGATATTAGAGTTAATATTTAATTCCCTATTAAACAACAATGTATTATATGGATGACATGTTTTTCAGATCAAATAAATCATCTGCAGCAGTTCTTGAAGTCAAAGGTAAAGGGTATGAATTAAAGGTTCATCTCGTTGGAATCTTTCTGTTAATCTTGTAAAAAAGTTTATAGAAGACATAGTAAAGTACATCTATGCTTTGATTGTTGAACAAGGTAAAACATCGGTGATCTTTTTGTATGAGCTAGACTGTAACAGTCTCAGCAGCAGAACAAAATGTAAGCCACCTAGCTGGGGAATGTTTCAAGAATTTATTTTGAGGTACCTAAAGATCTTGAATTTTTTTATATTCTTCCATCCTGGCTGGCCACCCATCAAAGTAGTGGTAAACAGCTCAACAACTACAGTTAATTAAGATGTATATTCACCAAGAAAGGCTTTCTGATATCTGTTGTGAACAATGTGATGGGGGCAAGTCCTGATATAAACCAATATGTGAAATAACATTTCAATTAAATGTTCATTGAAAAGTCTGTGAACTTTCCTGTTCACATTAGGTCCATCTGATCCAATCATCAGAAGTTTGTGAACAGGTAGGTTTTCATGAAAAAAATCACTCTGGTATCAGTAATGTAGAGTTTCTGCATCAGCTTTCCAAATGAGGAATGCATGCAAATGTCTTGAAAAAATTTCCCAACATTGCATCAAATGTTTCATTCACCATTCACGCAACTGCAAGAAAATGGAGAAAAAATGAAATACACAGACTTTAAAACCAAAGTGAGTTTAAGTACTTTTTTTTATCACCGCGTCTTGCTACATGTTCAGGTTATATGCTAGTTCAGAAACTGTTGCCACATTCTTAAGACTCTTAACAGGCACTGAAAAATTATGGATTGACTCAGGATCTTCACTTTGGATTGTCTCAGAAGAAGAATTACTAGTATTTTTTGCAACTAAAACAAACTGTTAAGGCCCTGTGATATCTGATATTACTTTAAGGCACTAAAAGAGAGAGAAAAGAGACTTATTTTGAAAAAATATAATTTGAGAGACTAGCCTGAAAAAAAAAAGAGACAAAGCTAAATAAGAGATCAGCATCTAGGCCTGCGTGCTCTCAGTTGACAAGTAAACAAACAAAACATGTACTTTCTATACTGGGAAAATCCTGACTAGTAAATGCAAAGACCACTTCTTTCTGAGAAGGTAACCATGTGTTTCAAGCCATGGCCTTATGTGTCCCTATTTCATTCACGATGAAAATGGTAACACAACAATTGTAACTGCTAAAGTATACAGAAAGCAAATCATCAATAAATTTCATGCATATTTACAAACTTTTGTAATATGAATAATCAATATTTTAAGGAGCAAACGTTTCAACAGGAGGAAGCCAAAAGAAAACAAAACACACATACACACGTTAGAGTAACCGTTTCCACATTGGCTTGTGTCAAGAGTGAAGGACTTTTATTACCCATCTATAAGTCCAGACTTAATGTTAAATGATGCATTTCTGTGAAGAAATTTAAAAGAAAACTGTTTCATACCTATCCAATAAATCTGCAACAACTTTGCAAAAACATTGAATAAATTATCAGTAATGTAACACCCATACAGTGCACTAACAATATTTCCTGAATAATTGATCACATGGAAACTTTTTCGTTCACCATGAAGGAAGACATGTAGAACATATAATCCTACAATAAAGAGAGCCTAAATGGAATAATAATGTACTTTAGTATTTCAGTTATCTTTTATTTTGCCCCATCCTGTACATGTACCTACCTAATCATGCCATTCCCTTATGGACAGAAGTTGTCAATAGGTCTATAGCCAGTTTTAAAAATTAAATTTTAAGTTTAAATTTTTTTAAGAGTTTCTATGATACTTTATAAAAAAAGTTGTACTTTTTTGATGATCACAATACTTTCTCTACCTGTAAGATAGCGAGAAAGTAAAAAGGTGAGAGGTTAAAAGATTAGCTTACATGAAAACAGAATCATTACTTAAGTGGTTATAAGAAGAAAGGCCCACTGGATGGGTCACATTGTGAGAAGAAATGGCTTACTAAGTGATATCGTAGAAGGCAAAATGGAAGGTAAAGGGGGACCAGGAATACTACGTATTCAAGTGACTCATGATCTCAAACAAAGAAAGAATATGAAGTTTCACGATCTAAACAAGGAAGCTTATAATAGGACATTCTGGAGGACTCAATTTGAACAAGGAAATGGACCTTTCTTAAGACAAAACCCCTTATAATGTATATTACAAACGTGTATGAATATAATTTCTCTTTTAAAAAGTGATAAACGTATAGTGACCATAATTTCTCTTTATTACGTAAAAGATGTCAAATGAACATGAGAGCTCTTTATTTTGTGATATACACAGTGGCGGATCTACATAAAATCGTCACCCGAGAATGCAAGTGTTCTATCTCCAAAATTGTTAAATTTGAGATATTTGGTGTTTACGTTTATTTAGAATGCATGTGATTAACCTGTGGTGAAATTAAGGCTAGTATATAGTTAGAAGATACAAACTCGAGTTGTCATCTAGTAACATTGGTTTTATACATAAGGTCAAACTTCAATGCTCTTTTACACAAAAGTGAAAAATTTGACATAAAACACTTGCATTCTCGGGTGACGAAATAGCGCCTATAGTAAGCACTGAAATTGCGTTCCTGTCCAAACACCTGACACCCATCTTTTAAACAACTTTACCACAGTACCAGCTCAAAAATTAGACAAGCTCATTAATCTTTTATTTAACACATTATGGCATACAAGAAAATTACCAATGCATCTTCCTTGTATTTACTGATGCAAATTGATCTATAATGTGCTTAAAGACTGTTGTCTCTGTTTCTTCTCTTTACACACTCAACACAATCTGTTTTGACCCATGAAGTTTCTCAAATACGAAAGTATTAGTTTCAGCTTTCACAACTGGCAATGGTTAGCACTATCTGAATAGCACTGCGAAGATTGGGTAATACGCTCTCATCTCCATACCAAAAAATACATTCTAGAAGCTCTTCAAGTCTTGATATTTTCATGTTGGCCCGGCTTGATAAAAACATTCTACAATCTAAAATTTCTTCATATTGTTGCTGTCCATCAACATCACAGCTGTAGAATTTGCCCAAATTTTCACACTTCTGCTTTAAATCCTTAATATTGTCATCGTAACACAGTCCCTTGACATCAACAAGAAAGTCAAAGAAATTCGCTTATTTCAATGGTTTCATTTTCATCGGCTGTCATGTCCTGGATAGCTTGAAGTAACCTTTCAAGGTACTTTTTTTTTTAACAAGCTTCACTGCGTCTGTCCTTGCACTCCATCTGGTTTTGGACTATGACTTCACAACCATAGGCGCAGCGTTTTTTCAGTTTTTCCCAGAGCTGTGTTGAATGAGAGAATGACACTTAGAGAGCTTCAATGTTTCCAAAAACCGTGACCATCATTGTATCCTGCTTGACCGTAGGTACACCCACCAAGTTGAGCGAGTGATTGTCGCAATTCACAAACATTGCCAGGCTGTTTTTCTCACTTATTCTTTGTTGAACACTACTTCTATGTTCAACCATGACAGAAGCAACTACAAATTATTTAAAATAAAATAAATGGTACGGAGCAAAGCACAGACTTTCTCTCTCTTTCTATAAACTCGTAAGATTTCTGAACGGAATAATGTACATTGTATCATTACCACTCCACATAAGAACACGCATAAAATAATATACAATGATATATAATCAATGAGAAAAGAGGCGCATCTTTGTCCACCTAAGAGCATTTCAAACAGTTTAATGTCTTCCACAAGGGTCAACACTTCGTATTAAAATTTCGATTTCTGGTTAAAATTTTAACATTTTATAAGGTGTTGCAGATCTTCAAGTCATCGCATTGATATTTAATTATTCATTTATACATTTTGACCAATAAAAAATGTAAATATTGACTATTGAGTCTAAAATGGAGATAGATCATTGCTGTGCAAACATTTCTCCTAAGAGCTTTAAGGAAAAATAACATACTTTTTTAGATACTTATATTTAATTACTCTATGGCATTGGAGAATTATTGCGTTAAGACTTAAGTAGTATATGTTTACAACTAAAGCTCACAAAATTGTATTAATATATTTGCAAATATCTCAGAAACTGTTGCTTTTATAAAAATATATGTCAAATAAAAGTTTTTTATTTCTAATAGTCCTACAATTTTGCAATGATAAGTTGTTTAGTTTCTCAAATAGTTGTGGAGATACGGAAATTAACGCTTCTGTAAAGTACCCTAAAAATCATTTTCATAGGAAAATGAAAATAGCCAGTTTATTTATAATCTTAATCAACGCCTAGATACGAATTTTAATCAAAATCGTTTGAGCAGATTTTGAGAAAACCAAATTTTTCTCTTTTCGCCCTTCAGTAAACTACCCTTAATTTTAAGTTTTTATAGACACACAGACAGACGGCATTGCAAAGACTATTTTTTAGGGTTCGGGGGGTCATGAGACGTCGACATCCATCAACATTTCAGGTTAGTTTTTTTTACGATCGCAATACTTAAGCTTTAATGTCCAAAAAGTTAAAAATATATATATAATTGCGTATAGATTGAAAATTATTGATTTTATAAAAATATGTTTCGAATAAAATATTTGTATTATAAATATATATACATATTTGTAATGCTAAGTAATTTCATATCTCAAATAGTTTCGGAGCTATTATAAAAAATGTTAATTTACGCATCAGACCGGAGCCCTTAAAGCCATTTTGCCGAAATATTGAGAGTAGCCATTTTGTTTGGAATATTTATTAATGTTCATAAATGAAATTTAATCAAAATCGTTAGAGCCGATTTTGAGAAAATCGACTTTTTCTCTTTTTTCCCTTCAGTAAACTACCCTTAATTTTAGGGGTAGATATCCAATTCCAAAAACCCCTCGGGGCAACCCTATGAAAACCCTAGATATCAAGTTTCAGCTCAATCGGTAAAATAGTTTAGGCTCTAGTTGGAGGTACAGACAGACAGACAGACAGACAGACAGAAATTCAAAAACCACTTTTTCGGATTCAGGAAGTCATGAAACGTCAAAATTCATCAAAATCTCGAGTTCGATTTTTTTGACGATCACCATACTTTCTCTACCTGTAAGATAGAGAGAAAGTAAAAAGTATTTGGATTAAAAAAGTAAAAGAAATTATAACTGAGTAAATAGAAACTGTTCAGTGACGCCCCCCACCCCACCTCTGTTAAGTGATGCCCAGGGCACGTGTCATGCCATACCCTAGCTAGATCATGGGTTTCCAAGCTGGGCATTCCGCCTATAAGGAAAAACTAAAACTTATAATGTATAGTGAAACGCAACATGCAAATTTTCAATATGTGTATTCATACATATTTTAAATACGGTAATAAATCATAAAAGAAGACATATGTTTCGGCATTATGAACAAATTGTACACATAAGATTATGTACAAATAAAATATGTCTACTCTAATTCCTTCTTATTCAGTTCTGTAATTTTGTTCTAATTTTGTATTCTTACATTTAAAAGAATGCAATCTAGTAATGGAAATTGCAATTTTCTTTTTAAAAATGCTACCAAAATGAGTTTGGGCATTTTTTTTAAAAGTATTGGGTACAAGGGTGTCGCACGGAAATTCTGACATTTGAAGGGCAGCGTAGTCTCAAAAGGTTTAGGAACCCTTGCCGTAGATCCACCACTGAATATATGTGAAGTGAACATGATTTTATTATTTAGAGATATGCGTGTAATGAACATGATTTTATTATTTAGAGATATACGTGTAATGAACATGATTTGAATTTGTTTAGTGATATATTGTGGAAATGTATTGAACATAATTTTACTAAACTTTGTAGGCCTTTATGTGTGGTGAACATGACTCGCTTTTATTTTGTGATATAGGTGTATTGAACATCATTTTTCTAAATTTTGTGGTATTTGTGTAGTGAACATAACTTTTCTTTGTGTTGTGATATAATGTATAATATATATTTATTTTAACATGTGATTAACCTTTTTTTGAACATTATTTTCCTAAGCGTTGTGGTATGTATGTAGTGAACATGATTTTCCTGTGTGTTTGGATTTATGTATAACATACATAATTTTCCTAAACTTTGTGATATACGTATAATGAACACGATTTTCCTTTATGTTGTGATATAGGCCCTACATGTTATGGTCATGGTTTACCTTTAATTTGTAAAATAATCTACGTATAGAGAACATAATTCTCCTAAACTTTGTGGTATAAGTGTAGTAAACATGATGTTCCTTTATTTTGTGATCTAGGCCTATGTATAGTGAACAGAATTTTTCTAACCTTTGTGGTATATGTGTATTATTATTATTATTATTATTATTATTATTATTAGCACCACGTCTTACTACCCGTTCGGGTTATACGCACTTACGCTAATGTGACAATGGTAGGGTGATTGTGAGATGAAGTGGAGGACCTACAGTTTAACGTGGAATCCGAATCTTGGTGGAGGCCTGGCATTCCTCACATTCACAAGTTGTGATTAATACACATCTTGTCAGAGGTGAAGGAAGGGTATAGCAATCAGATAAATTAGTGCCAGGACCGAGGATTGAACCCCGGACCCTCAGCACAGAAGTCTGACACCTTACCCCTAGATCACCAGGTCACCAGGTATACATGTAGTTTTTCATACCCAATTGTGATTTGAAAACCAATGTTCTCGTCATCAGCAGGCCACGACGATGATAGCACGAGAATGAAGCCTTAAACCAGTGTTTCCCATATTGGGTGATACCGTCCTCCAGGGGGTATTTTTGGTTTTGTGAGATGGTAAATTATTGCAAGCAAGTTGTGCAGCAGTGTATGGGTTTTTACTGATATTGCAGGAATAATTTTATGCTAATAAATACAGGCAATAGAATATTTAATAAAAGGGTCTTACATAAGTACTGTACTTATGTTCTATAATTTTGACAATATGATCAATTCCTTATGTTTATAATCATTTAAAATAAGTTATGTTTTAACGTGTGTTTTATTCATAAGAATTATAAATTATGCTACATAAAAAGTGCACTTATTTGTGATGTTTTTTTCAAACTAGGAAATATTGACCAGTTGGCAAGATAGCATTTCTGCGAGGTTATTATCATTGATTTTAGTATGCATATTACATTTAACTTGGGGTTGGGGGCTGTAGCAGCATCAAATTCTCAGAAGGAAGCAAGAGGCTAAAAAAAGGTTGGGAATTACTGCTTTGAACCATGCAGATAGTGAAGTCACATATAGTTAACATTACATTCCTTCCTCAGATGTGTACATATATAGTGGGCATTGCCTCCCTTCATTAGGTGTACAGTGTACACATATAGTGGACATTGTTACCTTTCATTAGGTGTACACATATAGTGGACATTCCTTACATAAATTTATTTCTAGATTTATATTTTACTTCAACTTTGTTAGGTTGTAAAAATATATTGAACACTACTTCCCTTGATTAGGCTCTCCACATAGAGATTAAAACAAACACATTTTACTCGATAGTAAATATAAAGTGAAAGCTATAACACAGCAACAAATTAAACTAATTTTTTATATAAATTATGTAAAAACTATATCCACACAAGCTTATTAATAGCTATTTTAATATATTTTTGTTGGCTTAGGAATATTTTGAAACATACAAAATAAGCTATAAATAAAAAAATCGAAATAAATCAAAACACAAGCATAATATTTCATAATCATTTTGAGGGTATAACTAATAAGTAATTTTAAAGGTCACGCTTACCCAGACCATCTTAGCTAATATTATTGATAAAGACATGTTATAAAGTTGTCATATAATAGTTTTAACTACAGCAACTAGAAATCAAAATATTGTACTACAAATAGCTAAACGTTCTATATAATTAAAGTTTTCACCACCACTTACCTTTAAAATTAGAAAGAAAGGTAATTGTTATGCAACTATTACACATTTAGGTGCTGCTAGTTTTGCCTTTAAATAATGATTGAATTCCCTAATAATACAATAATCATACTAAAGGGGAAAAAAGTGGAAATTATCAATCAGAGGTATTATACCCTCATTTGTGTAAAGGAAGAGTGAAAAATAATCAAAGGGAAAAAATCTCAGAAGGAATTACAAACCCGGCCAACCCATCACCTGTAAATTAGACTAGATGAGAGAGATGATTTTCTTCACGTGCCCACTGGAGAGGGCTATTATTTTTTGTCATGGTTTTATAGGATGTTTAAACAAAAGATTAAGAGTTCAAGCTACTGTTCGGCAGGAATTTACCCAAAGGGTCGAATGATTTAAGGTGTCATTCTAACAATAAAATTGGTTGCCAATGATGTGGAGGTTAGGGTTCGAATCCCGGTATGGTGTATCGAGGGGATTTTGTCCTGAATGGTCGATTTAAACTCACTCCACGTTAATGCGGGTACAATTCCTTTAAAATTAAACTTTTCTTCTCCCAAACATATTAGTGTATTAATTAGTATGTATGCAAACAATCCATAACAGGTAGTTTGGTGGTTGTGGAAAATTAATCTAAGAAATCCAATATTTAGATACAAAGCTGAAAAATAAAGTTACAAGTACCTAATTATTTTATGTACAGGAATGTAAATCACTATTTAATATAAAAGAGCAGCATTACTAGCAACTTGAAATAGTAATGTTCTTATTTCTTTTAAACAACTCGATTGGTTGTGTATCAAGCCAGTGAGTGGGCTGTTGTGAAATATAAGCCAAAAGAGTGGCAAAGCTATCGCTTTTACTGGTGAATGAATCATCCCGGCCGTGAGTGACAAGGCTTTCGTCCTTCCTCTTTCACTAATCTGTTACGAACTCAGAGGAAGAAAGATAATTAAAGAGAAGAGGTGAAATTTTTTTTACTCCCAAAAGGCGACGAGGTATTTCTACCTGCCCATGTAGCATCCTTAACATTATAATATTTAAACGCTAACCTTAAGCTGGACATTATGTTAGTAAATGTTGCAACACAACCATTAAATGTCAACTACCTGGCATTACACTCTTTAGCAAACTAATCAAATATTGTTCATTAATAAATTTTACCATTCATATTTTTTAAACTATGCAGTTAATTATTGGTGAATAGTGTGATTTTACCGCATTTTATGTGGTTATTTTTGGTTCTATTAATTAACTTTTTTTGATAATTTAATAACAATATAAAAATTGTATTATGCTCTTCATGGAATAAGTTTTCACTCCAAAGAAACAAAGTTGTCTTTGCTCATTTTGTGCATTTAAATTCACGAGTCCCTATTGAATTAAGTCAACATTACTCCTAATAATTTAATGAACATTCAGTTCAAAGAGATATAAGTTGCTTATCAATCTCCATTTGTCCAGAACTTATCCCTTATCATTGCATAAGAGACCTTAAAATATACTGATGTTTGATTGTGGATGTGGATTGTGGATTAATACTGGCAGAATGTGAAGGTGGAGATTAAGTTTCTGTGCTTATCATATTTATAACAATGTAGGACTTTAACCCTTTTCCCAAGTAGTCACAAACTATTGACAGTTTGTTAAATAAATTAAATATATAACCTATTTGAATAAAAATATTGTGCCTCATTTGATTAAATAATTCTTAATGATTTTATAATCTATTATTTTAGAGTGTGGTTATACTAAAACTAGTTAAAAGTTTCATATTTATTTAAATATGTAATAAACTGCAAACACATTATAATATTGATCAGCTATCAAAAGTCAAATAGCCTGATAAGACAAGGCCAGTTTCACTATAAAATGTTTAGTGTAATTTACTAATTTTGTATGTTAGCTTGCATGAGCACGTTTTTCTATGGACAAAAGGGAACAACACCTAACACATGCATAGCTAGAATAATAACATAAGTAATACCGATATAAAACAAATAAGCGGGTATATATTGCAGAGCCATTCAAATTATGTGATAAAAAAAAACTATCGACAAAGTGTATAGCTAGATCTAGTTAATTTAGAAACTCCCAAACTAAAAGTTTTGATTTCACAGTAAAAGGTTGACAACATAGTATATACACACACTCCATAAACATTGTGATGTTTCTTAAAAGGATAAAGGACCTTTAAAACCAATATACTAAATTTGGCCCAGGACTCGGTGAGCTTTAAAAGTGTCTCTAAGATCTAGCAGTATAATAGTTACCAAGCCAAGCATTTTTGATGTTCAATTATGTACAAATGCCAATTATATATCACTGACAAATACAAGCTGCTAATTTAAAGCGAGCCCCACTTGTTAATGAAAGTTAAAATGTGGTTAAAGAAAATTTAAGATAGCTTTGATTCACTTAAATACAATTTAAATTTGCCTAGCATTAAAATAGCTTAGGTTATATTTGAAAATTACTCATGGCAGAGACTGGAAACCATTTTGGAATCATTGGTCATTTCCCATAGCTGGAATACTAGAGGGAAGGGAGAAACTACACGAGAAATAAATTAGAAGTTCAAGGTGTCAACTAAAATTTTGAAGTTTTCAAGGCAAAAAAGAAATCGAGTTTTTCCAAATCAAAAGTTAGCCTGATTACTCAATTTGGACCCAACTTCTAAACCAGTTTCTCAGAGGTGGTAAGGTATTGCCTAAGGATAATGTTACATTGTTATATTTCTTTTATAAAATAAAAATATATATTTTATAAATATATATGACAATAGAATTGACACCCCATTTGATAAAATGGGTGATAAGATGAAATGTGTAATCACAATACATCACATTTTCTTCAGAGTTTAACCAATATATGTTTAAAAAAAGATCACCAATCATGCCAAAAATATTTACAAATGGACCACACAAAACTTTTAAAAAAAATTATGTTATAGCTGAGAGTGGAGTTTGTGTACTTATAATGAACATTTACATTTTTAACTGTTTTACATGTATAAAGGTAAAACTTTTAGATTTCACCATTTTCCTTGATAAAAGCCATGAGCAAGTTCTAAAAGGTAAACCTTCTATAGAAGATTTCTTCTAAAATTATATTATTTTATAAATGATTTTGGTCGATCGTCAATATTACATGATATTTCTTTTATCAAAAAAAGCCATAAAATAAATACGACAGTGTAACTAGCACCAACCTAAAGATTAGCAACTAATTTAAATGTAATCACTCTATTTTACCTCATCAGGGGGTTTGCTAGCATCCACCCGACAAACTAGGTTTTGTTTTTCATAGAATTTTATAATATGCATTGTATCATTCATGTAGGTTTGAAATCGTTTCTTCAAGCTCTCAGGATTGTCATCCGATCTTCCACTTCCTGCTGCCCCCCGCTCCAAACATCGCTGGGCACACACCTACAAGAAATTTATCGAATTAAGAGTTATAAAATCATTGTTATTAGTGAACTTATGCTTTGATGATATACATTAAAAATAATTATTATTAATGTATTATTTTTTTGACTTTAATGAATTAAAAACTAATCTTGTGCTACCCGCTAGGTTGGAAATGAATGGGCACCAAGGATTAATAATAATATCTAGAGAGTTAGGGATAAACAAGTGCTGTCCTTCCTGTATGAATAAAGAATGCTGTGCCCCCTATTTGAAAGTAAGATGGATGAGGTGTGAGATAGAAATAGTATACCTACCAGTGTTCATAACCTTTTCATTACCTTCTCACAGTTGTTAATAACTCAATTAAAATGTTGCCGAGAATATGATAATATATCCACTTAGAATGAGGTCATTAAGAATGTCAACAATTCCGATTTAACTGATTTTATCATTTTTAATCATGTGAATGAATATACAGGCTGATTCAAAACTCTCTGTACAAACTTTAATGGGAGAAAGGGAACATTAAAACAACCCTTTGTGATTAATGAATGTATGTCTGCAGACTTTAGTGATAGAGGGCACTTTTGGGTGGCGCATCAAATTTTTTTGATGTCAGTTTTTTTTTATGTCAGTTATAACATGGACTTCGCACATGTAACACGGAGCAGTTCACTGATTTTGAGATGACTGACATGCATCTAGAATGATATTGGGCTGGAGAATGTTTGAATATGTACAGCAATCAATGCATCAGCGCTGTAAGGCATAACACTTTCTGCATTTCATATATGTACCAACAGAGCCCTCTAGATCTAAGGGGGACATCTGTGGACATTCATTCATTAACAAAAAAGGTTTTTTTTAGGGTTCCTTATCTCCCATTAAAGTTTGTGAAGAGAGTTTCAAATCATCCTGTATATATGTTGAAATAAGTATTCAAAATTAGTAAGATGCAATGCACAAAAAAGTATTCAAAATATGATTATTACTATGCCACTCTTTTCTCACAATATTTGTGACCAGCAATTTTAATGTGTGATATTTTTATTAGATTAGTGATCAACATTTCATTTTATAGCTTACATATGAGTATACATATTTTAATTTATGAAAGTAACTAAAAAAGGGGGCACATATTGTTAGAGAAAGATCGCCGTGGGTCAAGTGAACCGAACAAACAAGATAACACAATAAAGAAAACACTAGTCAGCACAATAAAACTACAAGTGACGAAGTCACGAATGTGCGTCCGTAAACAATAACGGGCCTGACTCAACTGTCTATTGTCTGTTAGAAGATACACGCTGCACATGCGCTACCTTAAATATGGCTACACCAAACAACTGCAACTCGTCATAAAAGAACACCAACGTTCCAACACATATAACATGGTATCTGATTAGCCTGTGACAGTTATTTTGTTTAATTTTGAAGAAGCAAGTTATATTGCAACTCATCAAGAAAGGCAGTCAAATGTAGATCAATGATTTTAATGTGAGGTTTAATATGAATGGGTTAGTGAAAAAATGACTCGATTAAAAAAAAGGCTAAATTGACTCACTTTTTTTTTTAGGTTTATCAATTGCAATAGTTTAAATGGATTCTTATAAGGTATAATATGCTCAGAATAGCCCATATATAAGCTGTCACTTATTTCCTCTCTCCATAAAAGTAGAGTTTCAGGTGCCCCAAACCAAATGCTAAAATAATTAATAAAAAATTGTTTAGAAAAAATGTATAATGTCTTAAAAATATACATAGATATAGTTATATGACTATTATAAATACAAATTCACTTAATATTTGATTATAATACAAGTACTTTAAAACATACCTCTTGAGAACAATCAAAGAACAGCACAAATAAAAGGTTTACATTGTCAGCCATTTGTCGATTCCAGCCCTCCATATTATTTTGGTTTCTTGGGAAACCGTCTATTAGAAACTTCTCACATGAAGACTCTTTCATTGCCTGAAAATTTTCAGATAGAAATTTCAGTTAAGTTGTGCCAGAAAATAGATACATTTTCTTATTTTCAAGAAAGTACGTATTTAGAGGGGGAGAGGGGGAAAAAAAGTGGAAGACTGGAATTTAACTAGTAAAATCGTGGGTTTCCAAAGTTTTCTGTTTCACGCACCAATTCTATAACTTCAAACAGATATATTGTGAAGCTGTTGGGGTTTATTTTCCCCCGTTTATTTTGATAATTTAATATTATTCTTAAATGGCTTGCTTCATTTGTTCATGTAATAGGCATGCAAGTGTCCATCAGTTATAATATCCAAGGACAGTTGATTAATCTATACCTACTTCATTTTACTCAATTTTCCCCCCTCAAGCTTATGATTATATGTTGTCATTGTCAGTATAATGAGGAAACATCTTAATTATATAGTATTGCTTCCAGTTAAGCCTCTTGTTCTTAATAGCCTTTGACAGGTTTTATCCATTTGGATATTCTAGGTTTAGCTTAGTCTATACTTATTCTTACTAAATGGTTTAGTTATAAGAAAGTGTGGGGTTATATGCTAATTTTAAGTAGCCCAAGCCGTGATCAGAGTTGTAAGAAATAAGTTATATCTTATAAATTTCAAGTCATTAGACTTATTTTTAGACTATTAGCTTTTTAAGCTAGTAATTTTCATTTTTATGAAGCCATTGTTAAAATTACACTTCTATTTGCAATTCTTACTATTTTTTAATTTATTTTTTCTACCTGGAAGCCAGGGCTGTGGAGTCCGAGTCGTGGAGTTGGAAGCAATTTTGGGTGGAATAGGAGTTGGAGTCGGTAGAAAGGTACTGACTCAGACTCATAGAAATTTAGTTTTTTTGTTCAGAAATTGTAGTAAACTAAATATAATGTTTTTATGTTCTATTAACCAAATAGCCTGATGATTCAAGTGTTGGGGATGAAATGCCCTGTGCTACCATTTTAGTATTTTAATGTATATCCAATAGTTATTAAATCATTTTAACACAGTAAATTTGTTATAAGTATTGTTTATTACTTATTATTAGTATAAATTTGCCATTAATAAAGAAGTCGGAGTCAGAGTTGGACAGTATAAAAAGTAGAGGAGTCGGAGTCGAAAGTTTAGCCCACCGACTCCGCAGCCCTGCTGGATGCTTAGGTCTATTTCGAGATGCACATGTGGCTTCACAAAATAAAGGGGAAGTTTTGCATGAGACTACCAGCCAAAAAGCATTTAGCAAAGGACTAAATATAATAACAATAATATTTTAGATCTTGTCTTTGATAACTACCACCATCCCTTAGTAGTGCATAACTCCTAATCTATAGTAAATATTGATTTATCTCATCCCTCTTTACTTATCGAAATGGATGTACCCCATATCATAAGTAAAAATAATATTCCCTTAACTTATTTAGATTACTCTCGTGGTGAATACTTCAATCTATACAGCACTCTAGCAACCACCACTTGGACATGAGTATAATCAGCTGATGATATAATTATAGTTACTGATAATTTTACTATGGTCCAAAAAAATAATCAACATTCATGTTCATAAAATTATTATTAAAATTCCTCTAAATTTCCGGTTTATGGAATCACAAGCTTAATGGTTAAAGGTTGTGCTAGTATCTTCAATCAGTTGTTATCATTATTTTCAATCTTAGTTTGTCAAGTGAAACATTTCCTGAACCATGGAAAAATTCTATAGTCGTTCCCATATATAAAAAGGTGCTAAAACAAATAATTGTAATAATAGGCCTATTTCTATATTAGATATTTTCTTATAATGATATGAAAAAATAATACATGAGCATATGTTTCAGCACTTGAAAAACCGACTTTCTGAAAACCAACATGGGTTTGCAAACAATAAATCTACTGTAACGAACTGAGTAGAATTTCTGTGTCATGTCGCCCTTAAGGTCTATTTTTGTTTAGCACCATGTCTTGTTAACTGTGGAGGTTATATGCATTTATTATACTAATTACACATGAGTTAGGAATGAGGAAGGTTGAGTTTAGAGGAATTGTATGAGCATTTTCATGAAGGGAGAGTGTAAAACCATTTTAGAAAAATTACTCTTATTACACCCGACTGGGATTTGAACCCCAATCTCCCTCTTACTGGCAGTTTAATTTAACATGAGAGTCCCCGGTCTCAAGTCTCTACTCAAGGTCACATAGATACAATTTATTTTGATCAAAATAAAGCTTTTGTTCTGTGTCAACACTGTATTATTCTCTCAAAACTTAGTAATTTTGGCTTATTAACTTCCTATGTAAATTGATTTAGGAGCTACTTGAAAAATAGATCTTTTAACATTAAAATTGATTATAAAACCTCCAACTCCTTTTAAGACTCTTGAATTCAAGGGTCAAATTTAAGTCTTCTTTTAAAAGTGTATATTGACGACATTAGTAAGTACCTACTATACATTCAACCTTTAAACTATATGCTGTTTGCTGATAATCTCAAACTATTCAAAAACATCAATTCATTTGCTGATAGCTTAGATTTGCAAATGTACATAAATGGTAAATTACGACGTTCTACTGAAAATGAAATGTCAATCAATAAATCCAAAGCTAAGACTTTAGCTTTCACCCCTTCTGATTTCACTTATAAACTTGATATTGATATTGTTTAACGCTGTCTTTATATTAATGACCTATGTGATATATAAGACTAAAAGCTCAACTTTCACTATCATGTTGATCATTAGTTTCTCACTCTCTTATATTACTCGGCCTTATTAAGTATATTATTTCCTAATTCTCTAAAGTTGACTGCATTATAAGTTTGTATTTTGCTTTGGTCAGATCCAAACTAGAATATGCTAGTGTGGCATGCAATTCCATCAACTTCATTGACTTTCTTATATTGGAAAGTGTTCAACGCAAATTAGTCAATGATTCTTTTTCAATAGTTTTTACAATTATTAAGATATAATTAAAAACCTTTTAGTGCTTCAAACTCTCCTCTTGCGAAGACTCTATTGGGATGTTCTTTTTGTTTTCAACATTATTAACAGTAAAATTTCTTGCCAATATGCCCTCAAACATATAGCCATTATTGTGCCCTATTGTGCTTCTTTAATTCATGAAATATTTTGTATCATTTTCTCTTACAAACTCAGCCCTTTCAGCCACTGTACAAGCAGCGTTAAGTCTAGATTTCAGAATTTTATTTCTACCATTAAAGAAGAACCAAAATAAGAGAGTTATTAAAGTGTCTTTACCACCTGCTCCTGTGGGCCTATGTGGTGGGATGGGTAGATAGTGGCAAATAATCGGAAGGTTTGTTTTAATCTTGTTTAGTGAAATAGATTAATAACTTTAACTAATGTAACATGCGATTTAGAACTAAGAGAAAGACTTTAGGAAAAGGTACTCATTCTGTCATATGTCCTTACTCAACAGTCCATGCCCTGACCTATCTTTGGTGTTATAACTCTAACTTCCAAGATGGATTGGAGTGTCCTCCTCTGTATAGAACAGGGACTCAATCTGTAGGATATTCTCTCCACAAGTTGGTTAATATTGGTAGCTGATTATCAGGGCCCGGAAGTTGATGACATTGCATCTTTTTTATGTGAAGTCAATCACGATGTTAACTTGTATATAAACACATTTTATGACACCCTCATATTGAAAACATGACTTTTATTGTGTTTTTTTTTGTGTGTGCATATTTGAAGGATTTTACAGTTTATGCCATTTTGTGACATTTTTAAAGCATTTTTGAAGCATTTTTTGGGGCATTTTTCTTGTTTTTACTCTTATTGTGTATTTTATGTCATTTTTAGAATCACTACATAAAAATTGTAACACAGCGGGCAATCCTTTAATACACACATTCATAATTTCCATTTATTTAGAACATTTATTTTCTCATGATTAGTATGGCCAGTCATGAAACAATGAGCATAGCCTATTGTTTTCTGACAGAACAGTACTTAAGTGCACATGTATTTTTAGATTCTTATCTTGTTTATGTTTCAATGGAAAACCCTAATGCCGGAGAAAGATTTGGCTACCTTGGAGTTTCCAAAGGATGGGAAACGTAAGGCATTATTTACATCAGCTGTAAAGTCACTATTTTTTTGTTAGTTGAGTAGATTATTGTCAGTTGAAATTGTATCTTTAGTTTATGTCCGTACTTCCATCTATTCGCACAATCTCTAAGTGAGCAGAATGCTGAAAGTCAGACAGTTACAACTCTACCATTTATGGTAGATAGTTAACGAGTTCAGTGAAAATGTCTTTTCCACAAACGGAAAAGTGTTACTGTATTTTGTAAATTGTGCGAGTATACACAATCAGCAGAAAAAAAAGTTTTCTGTTACTCAGCATATTAGTCGTGAGAAATACAAGCGTGCTTTAGAAAGGGCAACAACAAACAAATTAACTCAACAATTGCTATTCCAAAGTGCATCAAACTCTAAAACCAAATCATCTCCTTTAAATCAAGAGTTGTGTGAAGTGTTGTTGTCAGCCAATATTCTGCTCAGAAAACTAAATCACCCTAAATTTTGCGAGTTCTTAGAAAGACATATGAATCATTCTATTCTGGAAGAATCTACTCTGCGTAAAAACTATGTTGGCCTGTACTATGAGAAAACTATAGATAAAATACAAACCAGTGTAAGACTACATGGGGGGGAGGGGGGGGGGAAATATGGGTATCAATTGGATTTTAAATTTATTATTAGATTTTTTAAGAGCATCTTTTGTATTTTTAAAGATATAAACACAAAGTTTTTAAGTGCATCTTTTTTGTTTTAAGTGCATTTTTTTTGCGTTTTTAAAAGCATCAACTTTTAGGCCCTGCTGATTATATATAGCACTTTGGACCAGCACCCTAACAACTGGCGTTCTTCTGTCCAGCCCCCCCTCCCTCTCTCAAGAGGTCTAATACCTTGCTGTTAAATATAAAAAAAGTGGAGTGTTTCCCCCTAAGTTACTAGTTTTGACAACACTGTGTTAAACTACTTAGCAAAACAAACTATGTTTTTAAAAAATGACCTAGTATGAATACCCGACTGCTGATTCAGGAAAGTTGACAGTGTGAGCTCTTAGGCTTACATCATTCTTACATGTTCTAGATTACCTAAGGTTGCAAGCTATGACATAAGGAACATCCGTATGATTAATTACTATATGTTTGTTTATATGTGAACTGTCCCTAGAAATAATTATTATTAGTGAATCATATTTTTTCTTCTTACTTTCCTTCTTATTATGTTTTGTTTAGTAAATATGTTTACCGTAACTGCCTATATACAAACATGGTGTATTTATTATTTTTTAATTTGCCAACAATGATATGTTCTTATGTATCTTCAATGCTAGCCTGTTGGAGGTCAGTCTCGACTGTTGACTAGCACCTTAATAAAGGAAAATTAAATAACACAAGTTCAAGTATTGTATTAGAAATAAAAAAAAGTTTGATGTATTTCTTTCCTTTAGAGAATTCATATACATTAGAAGATTAATATAACTTTAAAATACCTTTTCTATAAGACTACATGTAACTTCTACAGGAACAATGCCACCATTGCGAATGTGCTCTTCAATCATTTCTCCATACCTAGACCCAGGTTTATTTCTTTCAGCTCGAAGTAAATCCCCAGCAGAGAGGTGAACAAATCCATATTCCTATAATCAAATTAATAATTTGACATTGAGCATTTTTGATAGGTTTTTGGACTAAAACTTCATTCCATTAAAATGACTATCTAAACTTGGCGAGAGGAACAAACAAAAGATAATACATTAAATTCTATATTTAAATTAGAGTGGTGATTATTTGGCCATCCATATTATCCGTCCCAGTTTTCGGTGTTAACAAATGTGTTTTAAAATAAACAAACTGGTACAGATTCACTAGTAATTAATAAAAAAAATCTATTGCAAATGCCTTACAACTGTTACAAAGTTAAATGTTCTGTGAAAATTTAAAAAATCAGGCAAACCCATTCTGAAAATTATTTTCACTCAGATTCTATAGTATCCAACTTGTTCATCATCCAGCCCAGAGTACTGCCACTTTATGCCGGATAATCGCGACTCTAGTGTACTTTTGGGGGGGGGGAAAGTTGTCAAATAAATAGTACAATAAATATTGCCAACTGTAAAGTTAAATTAAAGAATCAAAACGTATACATCAAGATAAAGGCCCAGATTTTAATGAACTAAAAATTGTCGTAAAAGGATCAACATAATGAAATTAAAAATGCTAAAAAATCATTTAAAATCTAAAAAAAAAAATCCCCAAAAAAGTAAACAAAATCTTAGGAAGAATGATCATGAATTGTTATAACAAACAAAATGAAACTAAAATATACCTGTGTATAATTTAAAACTTTTGTTGGGAGTTGAAAGATGATCAACAGATTTAACGGTATATCCTAAAAATTAAGAATGTGCAGATAAAGAAACACATAGTTGCAACTAGGAATTATTGGAAGTCATAAGATGGCCGCCTAGCTTACGATGACATTCCTAGTCATGCAACAATGGTTTCTGACCTGTGAACATGCAAATTCCAGGTAGGGATGAACGGCCGGTTCATGACCTAAATTTCATCCAGGGACAAACTGATCGAGTAGCAGTTCAGTGGTGTCTGGTAATTCATCAGAGGATGTAGTTCAAAATAGGACCTCTGCTCTGCATGGTTTAGGCTTATCAAATATTAAGGGTAATTTACCTATAGTCATGTTTGTATATCAATCTGATAGTTTAGTATTTAATTATTGTATATAACATTAGTTGTTATTAAATCAGTCAGTTTTAGAATAGTACATCTCTCATGTTTATTAATGTGTGTGCACCCCATCCTCAATGAATTGGTGACCGGCCATAACACTTTTAACAAATAACTAAATGAGCTATTGCATTCCACTGAAACCTTTAACAAATAAACGCTTGCATTTTACTAAACATGAATTTTGATTTACAAACACCTGTTTCAAAAGAAAAAAAATCCTACTTTGAAGCCTGTATTATCATGAATTTAAAAACATCAATATTATTCAGCATAAATGCCTAAAAATGACTTAAAAAAATAGTCAAAGCATGAAAATATTATCTAAAAAATAATAATCACAAAACTTACTAAATAATTACCTATACAACTAAGGGGGCATGAACAGCGTTTTTGTGCACAGAGCATTGTATGTGCTAAGCCCAAACAAAAATTACATGTCATTAAAATATGAGCCCTGATTATGGAGAAATTAAGTACAGTACCTATAGTAATAAGAATGCATAGAGAGACAAAGCTTTTATAAAGTATTTTCTGTCTTAATACTTGTCTAGGCTAGCCACATTCTAATTGTTTGTAGATAACTGCATACAACCCCTCCTTACAGTACCTTAACTGAATATTTAATTAAATTGCATATACTATTTAAAGGAAATCTCTCCTTCATGAATAATACTGCCAAGAAAAGTGTGCAAGTAACTACACTGTTTATAAAGTTTAGCAAGCAAGATGTATGTGATGAATCAAAATCATTCTAAGTCATTATGGTATTTAGTCAGACACCTTAGCTTAGTCAGAGGAATATCCAACTGATCTAAGGGTTGGTGGTTCAAATCACAGTAAATACAACAAAATATACGAGGTATTGAGATATGACCGCCGAAAGACTCGTAGGCAGGGTCACAAATGTGCAGTGGCATAGATTGACTCATCAGCTCTCTGTTGATGCCCTTACTTCAGTTTTATCTGCATCTGATGTTTTGTGAGAGTGATTGATTTAAAATGAGTGCAGTCATAAATAATCCTGGCAGTTGTGAGGTTTGTAGCGTCATATGATTTTTGTTAGCAGAAAACCTAACACTGCATCAATTTATCGTCGGATATGTGAGGTTTACAGGCCTGATGTTATGAGTGAAAGTAAGGTGAGACAATGCATCAGTCTGTTTAAAGAAGGTCGCACCAATGTTCATGATGAGGAGCGCAGTGGCTGACCAAGTGTGGTGATTGACAATTTAGTGGAACGTGTGGACAAGAAAATTCGTGAGAGCTGTTGTTGCACACTTGCAGAACTTTTACAGTTACTCATTCAAGAAATTGTGACAGAACAGCTAGGCTACAAAAAAATGTGCGCCAGATGGTTCCTCAAAATGCTGACTGAAGCAAACAAACAAAAGCGCATGGAGTCAGCTCAAATGTTTTTGCATCGTTTTAAAAAGGAAGGAGATGAACTTTTTTCTCAAATCGTAACCGGCGACAAGACTTAGATTTTGTATATGCATGTTGAAACAAAACAACAACCGATGCAGTGGCATCATTCAACACCCCCAAAGGCAAAAAAATTAAAAAAGAAATGCGCTGTCAAAAAAATCATGGCTTCTTGTTTTTGGGACCAGAAGTGTATCTTGCTTGTTGATTTTCTTGAACGAGGAAGAACCATTAATGCTGCAGGATATTGTGAAACCTTAAAAAGACTCAGACGCTCAAATAAGAACAAACAACATGGCATGTTTACATCAGGGATTCTTCTTTTGAATGACAATGCTCGAGCCCACACTGCAGCTCAAACTGTTCAGTTCATTCAGCAGTTTGGATGGGAACTGCTGGACCACCAACCCTACAGCACAGACCTCGCTCCAAGCAACTATCACTTGTTTATTAACATGAAGCAGTGGCTGCCCTCCCAGCGTTTTGCAGAAGGCGATGAACTGAAGAATGGTGTGAATCACTTGCTCAAATCACTGACGGCAAATTTTTTTGAAAGGGGTATAAAAAAATTTGTGCAAGATATAAAAAATGTATCTTAGTCCATGGGGACTACGTGGAAAAATAAAGGATGTATGCATGTAGTTTTAGCCCTTTATAAAATTTTTATTCCTATTAATTTTTTTAATTAATTTATTGGACTTTACTTTATGGACGCGCCTCATATTACTGTAAAATGTGTTTCTTCTCTTTTACTAGGTGATGAAAGAGTGGTGTGAGACTTAGTTGTCACATATGTCCTGAGATGAACAAACAAACATACCAGCACTTAAACATACCAAAAAACGCCAATCGTGGTCTAAAAGTAAATTTCATTCAACAAAAGTGAACAATGATATGAAATAAAGCTTAAAGAAAGAGGTGGCTACTTTATCCACTTTGCACAATAACCTAATATTAGATGGTAAACACCCCACAATATAAATTTAAATGAACACTCAATTTAAATAGCACAAAAAAAGTAATAAGGATTACTACTAGTTTTATATGAATTGCTTGCAATTTTTGGACCAGTACTGAACTCCAAACGTTGTGAGTTTTTCGTTTGTATTGCAAAATAGAAATGGACTCTGCTATTAGGCTACAACCATTGATCTCTATAATATAACTGGATGGACACACACAATACATTGCCAAGGATAAAAGCGTGATGCTAAAGATTATCATCTGCTATACTAGGGGGACAGATTTAACGGTTTCTTTCTATGCTTTTATGCAAAAACATGTCTCTGATGAATAAAAGTGTTATTGTTTGAAAATAGTGAAGCATCATACCACAATTTACTGAAGAAACATTTGCATTAAAGGATATACCATTCAGTTTTACAGCTAGTACTGTACAAATACGAATAAAATCTTTTAACATATTTAAATATGTAGTTATCATCAATGTTGTTTACAGTCTGCCAAGACTACACTAATATTTAAAGTTGGTTATTAGCTTGTATATTGGTTTCATAAGTTATATTATATTGAAAGTTTGATAAATATAATGAATAAGGTATCTTAAATCTTGTTTATGTTTGTTTGAATGACAAACTTTGTGGAGTTGCCATACATTCAAACTATTCACTTATGTTATAAGCTTGTAGAAAGTATTATTATATTACCATTTTTTTTTAAAGTTGACTCATATCTTGTATATTGATTTCAGAAACCATATTTTGTTGAAAGCTTGATGACTATAATAAACAAGTTGGCTAAAAACTGTATTACATTTGTTTGAAAGATATACTTTGTGTAAAAGTCTTAAGGCCCTGACACAGACTCCGTATCCGTAGGTCCGTGGTTCATAAGAAATCGATGATACAATATCAGATTGCTCTGGCCACTGAGTCCTTATTCGTAAGTCCTTACTCCGTAGAAGTTGCCCAAGTTCAACTTTCTACGGACTCGTTTATACAAACTACCAATCACAGCCGAGTAAATATGCGCATGTGTCTAGAAATAAAGAAAGAATGGTTGTGATAGAATCCGTCGCTATGGAAACATCTACAAAATGAAAAGATGGCTTCACGTGGACCTATTTCAGAAACATTTTTCTAAAAATCTAAACACTCCGGGAAGAGCGGCTTCTAGGAAAATGTTTTATGAGAAATACCAAGTTCTCAGAAATATTGGCTTTGCTTTTGTAGGTTCAACACCCCTATTATTTGGTTTATAGTCCATTTACTAGCGTCATTTAATTTTTTGTAATTGATAAATTAAGGATACTAGGGATTTTGAAATGGATTCTCTACTTATTGATTGTGTTCTGCAAAGGCCTCTTGTTTAATAAAAAACTTAAAGACTTTAAAGATGCTCTAAGAAAGGAAAATGCCTAGCTAAGTATTTCAGAAATCATTGGGATAACCATGTAAAGTTTTGGCTACAAGTAGACCTACTTTTACTTTGGAAGCCAAACCCCTTTTTTACAATGTTGCGTTTATTTATGAAA
>CABFWO010005356.1:0-27500 GCA_902155825.1 Timema genevievae
GGGGATATAATTCCAGTGGATACAATTCAGGATTTTCACAAAAGCAGTTTATTACAAAACTATCGGAATGGATACCATTCCGAGGGAGTACGATTCAGGTTTTGGGGGATATAATTCCAGTGGATACAATTCAGGATTTTCTCAAAAGCAGTTTATTACAAAACTATCGGAATGGATACCATTCCGAATGGATACAATTCAGTCCCCTCAGGAAGATCCTCAATCTTTTTGCAATTTTCTTAGAAATGACCAAAAGTTGTTCGTTCAAATTCCAAACCAAGTTAATAAGTGCTAAATTAAATTTTAGTTTAGTTTAGGTTGTTAGACACCTGTGGTTTCACAGTTGTAATTATAGAGGTATTGTTAGATTAATGTATTAAGTATAACCCCGAGGTACCTCTATATGTATCGCTACAGTTAGATGACTATAGTTTTACAATAGCAGAAATGTCCCAGAAATTAAATTCTGCCTTGATTTATAGTGTTAAAAACTATGTAAGCTAATCTATGTGTTTCTATTTTTAGGTTGCACCCCAATTATCAAAGAATAACACAGCAATGAAGAATACAATTCCAGCAGCACTGAAATTGCAAGTTATCCTACGCTATCTAGCTTCAGGAGATTCACTGACCTCACTGCAGTATTTGTATAGAATTATAAAGAAAACCATAAGCAAATTCCTTCCATATGTTTTGGATGATATATATGCTGCGTCTGAGAAGTTTATTCAGGTAACAATAATAAATCAACTTACTCAAGAGTATCATTAATTAAAAGATCATTGTAAAACAAGTTGGATAAATGTAAGCAATTATATAATTACTTCAAATGTTATAATTCCAGTTTGCGAAATACAAGGTCAGATGTTTTGTTGATCCACCTTCACCTCCAGATGACTACTTCTCCATAACTGGTCCTCTTTCTTTATCCAGTAAAGTACTTTCTGCACCAATGAACGGAAATGGTGGTGGAAATAAAAGTTTGTTAGTGGATTGGATTGTTAAATTTGAAAAAATATATTCTTGCATATGTAAGGAAGACTTTAATTAACACGGAATGTTTCTAATCCTGTACTTCGATAGTTCTTCTTAATGGCAGTCTGCTGAGTCGCATGCTAGCTTATTGGCCAAGACCTGCGAATTCGACGAACATAGCGTTGTTTTTACTCATTTGTCTCAGAGTTTCCACTGTTTCCATCAATGTGTCATCGGATCTTACTTTCATGTGTTGGCTGCCATTCTCGTTGTTCTTAGTATTCATTGTTATCATGGTGTAGTTCTGACGGTGGACTGTCAACCTCATTTAGGGTCTGAAAAATGATATTAAATTTTGTATTAATTTAGGAAGCTAATAGGTACATACAGGGCACCACCCCGTATTTAGGCCTAATGACGAGTTTCATGGTCAATATTGCCAAAATAAGATTGCTAAATGATTAACTACGTGTGTAACAACTATATTTTTTCTTTTTTCTATATACCGTGAAGAAATACTAAGTCGAAGAGGAACATCAGTGGCTTCAACAGCATATGGGTCTATCCTAACTGCGTTATTACTATTGATGGTAGACATATAAACATTCAGTATCCAAGGAACTCGGATAACTTTTTTTAATGCAAGAAATAGTTTAGCATAGTGCTTCTTGCGTTGGTTGATGACAACTACAAATTTATTTGCATAAATGTGGGAAGCTACGGTGGTTATTTTGATGGAGGTATGTTCTTAAAAACCATCGTTACAGGCTGCTATAAAAACCAATCAGTTAAACCTACCTAAAAACAGTATCATCATTGGGACGATGCTCCTCCCTTGAAATAATACATTATGTAGGCCTACCCTAATTGCTGTAATCAGCATCTCAAGGCAAGGGTTTACAACTACAGACATTGTAAAGCTAGATGGATCTCCCAAAATAGCTTTGGGTTCTTGGCCACAGGTTTTTGAATCTTTTTAGGATTTATACTCTTGACCCAGCACAGTTTACTAAAATGGTGAAAGTGGCTTGTGTATTGCACAACTAAATACGGAAAAGGGTGAAATGTAATCATGGAATAGCTGCAGCTATAGAATACGTCAAAACCAGCACTATAACTCCTGGATCGTGATGAGACAAACATTAACTAGAGGGTCTGTTCAATTTAGCACCAACCAGAAAGCGTCTCTTTAGGACAAATGCTCTCAAGAAGCGTGAACAACTCGCAGACTACTTTATGGGTAGAGGTACCATGGAATGGTAGAGCAGGATGGTCAATGTCTAGGTGTATGCTGAAGTGGGTTTTGATGGTGTGGATGTTGAGTCTGATGAACTGACATTAACGGCTTATAATTTTACTGGAAAATTGTATACACCCACACCCACACATATTCTAGAAATATTTATAAATTCAAAATTGTATACACCCACACCCACACATATTCTAGAAATATTTATAAATTCAAAGGTGTTCAAGTTTTGATGTCATGCACTTATTAACAAAATCATTCAAAAAGACCTGAAAACATGTTTCTGAAAATTCTTTTCAATTATTCAGATGTAGAATTTCTCGTTCTAAAACTTATGGTTATGAGCATTTTTAATGAAAAGCTATCCGTTTTATAGTTATTTACAAAACAAGAGCGCTAGAAACGAATTGTGCGCTGAACTCCAGAATGCACCCCCTAATTTCGGCTTCTATATTACGTGAACTATAGCCTTTACGGAAAAACGAGTAGCAAAATTTTTGTTCAAAATTCTTTCCCGTCAATTTTATTAAAGATACCATTTTTTCAGACGATGCACAGTTTACGAGATAATTGGAAAAAAATCACACAGATTAACTAATTGGGGTCATTTTAAGGGGTGAAGCTCCAATGGAGGAAGGGTGTAAACTTGACGTTATATTCGATTTTACAGTACTCAAGAATATCTGTACCAAATTTCAAAACCATATAAATCATTTCAACCAAAATGTATTTTTGAGGCTTGCGAACAAGGCAAGATCAAATAGTAAAGAAACCAGAGAAAATTGGTGGAATTTTAAAGAGCAATATAATGAGAACACAATGTTCTCAGAAAAGTGCAACTCACAAAGTTGCGCATATACTAATTAATTATTGTTATGAACCCCTTCAAAGATATAATATGCTTCCTAGATGTTCCTCATTATTGACAACGAAAATTCCCCTACAGGATCCTGGCACCAGTGCCTGATTAATCCCTGTGAACGTCCCTAGGCAGTCGAAATCTCAGGCATCCCCACTCACCAATTATTTCCTAATACTTTTTAATCTTCCCAACCAATAATTTTAATGAACCGATTTTATTACACAAAACAAATATTAACAATTATAAAGGTTAACAAATAAAGATATTGAAATGCTATTAAATAATAATTATTGAATATTAAAAAATATTACACAATATTACTAAACAAAAAGTAAGACATTTTTTATTTAAATAAACAAACAAATCTGTAAACATTCACTGTTCTCAATTTTTTTGTTTTGGTGAAATCTTTCAGGATATCTTGGAAGTCTACCTTTTCCAATACGTCGTATTCACTAACTATAATGGCTAGTAAGTTCAATCAGTCTTGTGTCATTGAAGATCAATTAACATTTTTCAGTAGTTTGAACTTCAAAAAGGTTCGTTCATCAGTAGTGTTCATGATCATGATACACCTATAAATTCTTAATGCTGCCATAACATTTGGGGACATTGATTGCACCATGTTTTCAAAAATGAGTTTGCGCGATCACGATGCTTGTACTGCTTCATCAGCTTTGAAATCCTCTAACTGTGATAAGAAATACTCAAAATGAAACATTTAATCTGCAAACTTCAACTCCATGTCCTTAGCATAATTTTCTCTAAATCTTTGGGCAGCTTCTTTAATTTCGGCATCTATCTTCGATGGGAGCTCAACGAGGAATCCAAATAGAGAATGGACTTTTTCATATGCTTCAATATGACGGGTAAACTCTGCACATAGCTTATCCAATGTTGGTAAGCATGTTTAAATCTTGAACTTTTCTCTTCCCGAAGCACAACTTCCTTCACTTCATCATCATCGTGATGTCTTTTTCTTACGCACACACGCCCGCTTTCATCACTGTATTGCGCATCGATTTTCTTATTTGCCTTCCTTTCGTATTCATCAAACATTACTCTCTGTGATATTACAAAATCAAGCATTGATTTCATAAGATCAACAGTCGTTTGGATATCCATTGTTTCCTTTTGTAGGGATTTACTAATTCAATTGATATAGTCTAAGATTTCAGCACAGAAGCCCGTCATGATGACATTTTCCTTCTTTGACGGGTCATTTAGGAGACATTTGGCCTCGTGAATTGTCTCTGGCTTCTGATTTCCATATTTGACAATAGCCTGCAAAGCGTTCTGTAAGCTGCTGTAGCCTTGGGAAAAGGCCTTGGTCGCAACGGCCCTCGCACAACACCTTGTGTCAGCCACTCTTTTTAAAACTAGAGCGGAGCTTTTCTGACGTTCTCCATCTTTGTCCTTATTGCACTGATGTTCCTCTTTTGGTATTAATTTTTGTATATTACTCTCTATTATTCGGTTGTTAGTACTGTCTAATTATGCTTCAATACGCAATGTTTTACCATCCTTGACGTCAAAAAAATGATGAGACCTATCTACGTTGTTATTATGGTATTCATTTTTCTTATGAAGTCTGAATTCTTTCTTGGCATTTTTTTAAGATGATAAAGATTCTATCACCAACTTTATCAGCTTCACACAACTACGACAGACCTTGTCTTCTTCAAATAACACATGAATTATTTAGAAAAACATTCAAATAGTGACTATAAGACAGCCAAGGAAACTCCTTTATTCAGTGTATTTTGAATAATAAATTTATTTTCTTCTATGAATAATAGGTGGAAATTTGTTGTTTTCAGTTGGATACCATGTATCACGGAGTACACTGTAACGTTCGTAATCAACAGTTTTCTGAGTAAAGCCAACATAAAAACCATTATTTCTGGCATGTTGAAGTACATTTTAAGTTGAAACTGAACATTCTTGTAAAGCGTTTTGTGATGATACAATTTCTATCTTCTTCACAGTGTCACTTCCACTTTTAAAAGTTATGTTTTAGCACTGCTTTCAATACTTTTAAACATTTTGAAAAATATTATAATGGTAAGTTGTCTCTGTGATCTTCTTTTATCCAGAACTGTAAAGCTGTAGTTAATGATACAAATAGAAGTCTCTCTTTTTAAATATACACAAGCAAAGCACAAACAATGCACAACTGCTCTTTGTAAAACATCTGAATGTAAAATTAGCTATACACATTTTTAATACCCTTTTGTTTCTTTCATTAAATATGTTATTGGAAAACAAAGGACGTTTCTAGGAATAAATTGAGTAAGCGGGGGGGAGGGGAGGTTCTGAGAAAATTATTTGTACCAAACATGAATCCAAACAATTTGTGTGTATTTTCTGAAAAACGACGGAAGGACGTGCCCCGATGCTCCCACGTTGAATCTGCCACTGTCTGTAGCTACTTTTCACCCCTGCAACACTTATTTAAAATGTGTAAAAATTACAACAAATAGCCTTTTGTATCTAATTTAGATGATTATATATTTCCACAATTTTTTTAAAATGTATGAACGTTATGAAGAAAATCACACGATACAATTTTCACAATTAGCTCAGGGCTTCCAAATGACTAGGAAAAGTTTATAAATAAAGAAAGATAGTATTTGTATGTTTAATTTACACTCAAAATATATTGAGGTAGAGAGGTCTTCTGAAAAGGAAAGGGTAGGCTATGTTGATATGTGGCTAAATGTAGTAGACGAATGTGTGACAAAGAGAAATATTAAGGGTTTTAAGAATAAAAGAGCATACATGACTCGCTGTATGTATCTTGTTGAAGTTGAGGGAGTATTCAAGTATAGGGAAGTGTGGAGAAAGTTAGAAGGCTGGATTAAATACGGAGTGGCTCTTTGAGCTATATGTACAGTTTCTTGCCTACTCTGAAATTGAACGGCGTGATTAGGTATGTACGTAATGTATATTTATTAATTAGGATTCTCACACATTCTTTGCACAAAAGTAAGGTTATTACCAACGCAGTGTCTCCTCTAATTTCGAGTCAATTGTTTGCTATATTTCGACCCTAATGGGATTCGAATCAGAGTCTTGAAAGAATCACAACCCCTTGCTGATTTTGAACATAGCGAAAGTCGAGTGGATTAATAGTAAATCAACAATAATAATTATTATTCTATTTTTATTTATTGTTTGGTTTATATTTATCTCGTGGTATTTGGCCAAATACAATTTGTTCTTCTCGTCTTGTTCATTCCTCAAAGATCAGTAATATATTTTCTGTGCGCCACATGCTCAGACTATGTTTATACTTAAGCCTACACAAAAGAGGTAAATATAAGAAACGGAGAAGAAATGTTATCGTGTTTACGTATAGAGAGGATGGTATACCATTAGGATATAAAAACCTTTTTACAACTAACCGGTAATCAAACCCCAAACTCCCCATGACCGATTAGCTAGTAGACTATGCCTTCTCAAACTTTGCTAGTTTTAAGGACGTTGATTACCTGTGATGTCATACCATGTTAATTTATTTGCGTTTTATTCTGTTAGTTTTAAAGATAGAAAGTTTAAACAAAGGACATCAATTTTTAAGTAATTCTAAAAATAATCTTACCTTTTCAAGATTTCTTATTCTTGAGGTTTTTTATTGTAAATATGTTTTATTAAAAAGTTTACAACTAAGATTATTTGAGAATCAAATAATCAAAGCTATTATTTATGCTTTTAGTGAGGATTACTCCATCTATATATCATATTCTGAAAGTTGAAAAATGACACCTGGACACAGGAATCGAATCCCTTACAATTATAATAATTGTACAAGTGGCAGCATTAAGCCAACTACTGAGTCGAAGGTGGCTGCGTTATCTGATAGCTCGTGATCTTAATAAAATCACACATTTGTAGCCGACGATATCCACACGTCCATCACAGACGCTGCCTTAAAATATGAGTGAAGAATGGCCCTGGGCACGGGACGATTCCTTGATAGCTCAGTGGTTAGATCATTGGCATACTAAGCCAAAGGTCCCGGGTTTAATTTCCGCGTCCAGGTGTCATTTTTAAATTTTCAGAATATAATATCAGGTCGCTTGGTTAATACACAAAAATGATATTTAGAAATATTCCTGCCAGTATGTAGATTAAAATAAATGGTACGGTGCACCGTGTGACTAGGCTTGACCCGGTCTCACATGGATGTCTCAGATCAGACGTGCACTAAAGGAATTTAAAGGCTACCCGGAGAGCTCATCAAACAAATTTCGCAACCATTATCCCGATCGACGAGCTGAAAAAGAGAACACTCTGGTTTTAGATTCATGACATAAATATATAAATTTGAGTGGATACTCGTCATATTTTAACGGATTAGCTAATGTGATAACATTCCCAAGTATGTTTGACTGACCATAAACTCTGTGTGGATTGTGTAAATATTATCAATATTATTTATCACCACTTCATAACACCCATTTGGCTTAGGCGCATATATAATTAACACTAATAGCCATAATGGGATATGAATGAGGAAAGTTTAATTTAAGAGGAAGTGTATCTGCATTAGCGTGGAATGCACGTGGGAAACAAATGAGAGGGGAAAACACCGTCTGTTTATCCAACAAGAATTCGAACGCTCATCTCCCCGTCACCAACCATCATACGAGAGTGACGCACTAGATCATGTGACCACCGATGTGGCTGTGAGCTAATTACGCACTGAGATATTTTTAGATTTTGTAATGTGAGTGAGGAGAAGTTTCACTCCCTCATACCTTTAGAAATGTGGTCTGGCGCGGATATACTATAAAAATGATAGTTTGAATGAGAACAATTTTAATTTGGTTGACATTTAAGACCTATCCGCACTACCTCCCCCAAGGTGGTGCTACTGTTACTGAGAATATTATATAATAAATTATGTTTGATTTTATAGCTTGAAACTCGATAAAAGCATATCTCTATTTTACATTTTAATGAATCGAATACGTGCATTTTAATTTTAACTAAACTTAGTATCATACATTCCGGAGGGGATTTACACCTCTAATACAACCCCCAAACCCCTATAAATGTGTCCCTGTTTGCTCTTGCAAAGCATATTAATTTTTTACTGTACTCATAGTTTCATCACAAACCCCTTATTATGAAAGTTTACATAGTTCCTTTCGGCGCGCTTCCAGCTCCTACTGTTTCCAGTCTGGAGCCCAAGTTTGGTGAGAGGTTTTTGCTGAGTGGGCCTTGCTATTGGTTTATATTTATATTATCCTTGATAAGGATTGTAACAAGCCGAGCCAAGCCAAGCCAAAACACGCTTTGCCATTGGCTTACATTAATTTGTGCTGTATTTGATGACGATTGTACCAAGCCAGGCTGAGCCGTGCCGAACAGATCGAGTGGTTACCCTGCTTTACTGCTATAACTGTGTGAAAACATAATTTGTTATTCGAATAACGATTCCATGAGTGAGATAATGGCACACTTGTATTTGGTTTAAAACCTTAAGCCCCATTGTGACCAATTTCAATAATTATTTTGTGGAGGAGGGTGTTAAAAATGTGTTTTTATAGCCTCTCTTTGATAAAAATGCTCTCTTAATTCTGTTTTATGTAGTTAAATACTTCTTAAGTCTTTCATCACCTTCACTTCTTATCGTGTTTCTTTCGTTTAAAAGATCGATTAATCCCACAACTACTCAGTATATCTATTCATCATTGGTTCCCAGGTTCTATTTATGGTGGAAAATGTATCATTGGTGAATTTAGGGCTAACCCTTTCAAAGTGATGTGATAGAGGAAATGAATGTTATGCCTTTTATAGAGAGTTTAATTGTATTCCTGGTCTTACTACACGATTTAGTAAAGAAACATGAATATTGGCACACTTTTAAAATAAGCATTTTTGGCTATGAGGCCATCTAAGATTTTTTTTCTGTAACAAAATTGGCAGAACTTTTTAAAAATGGTGACTAGTTGTCGCTTAGGTTTCTTATTTTTTTATAATATATTCATTGTTCAATCATTTATTTGTGCTCATTCGATTCCTATTATACACTTTAGAAATAAAGCTGAGGCCGAATATTAGATAATAATAATAATAATAATAATAATAATAATAATAATAATAATAATAATAATAATAATAATAATAGATTTCATATCTTAGTGTTACAGCCTAGGAAAGAAAAGCAATTCCAGTAACAAATTACTGATTGTTGTTTAGTTAATTCAAATAGAGTGTTTATATAAATCATTATTATTTTATTGTTCATTATTGAAATAATATAGATACTATTTCTTAAACAGATTATTCATAATAAGCTCTCCTTCACGCCCTCCCCCTTACTTCAGTTAATACAAAGAGTGCCACAAGTAAAACGAGCGGTACATTGTAGGGCAGCCTTTCTACACTTCTACTTAGAATTTCTTCTACTGTCTGCTGACTAGACCTATGAGCCAATATATAAAAATTTGAGCTCATATATTCGTATACATTTCAGGTGTTCCATAAAGCTATTTTGCCTCTTCCTCCAAAATAGGACACAGTATAGCACCCAGCTGTTGCATGGACCCAAAGCTCTTGCTAATTCATGAATGGCAAATAACTGGAAATTCTTTCCAACTCCAAATGCAATCCATAGTTCCTCGCAATCTACAACGTCAGTGTTCACAGTGCGTATTTCGGTTTTGTTATAGCCATGCCTCACATCATCACATAAAAGAGGTAAGAAGCGAGTGTATATTTCTTCATGTGTGCATAGAGCCAATCCAGGGATATCTTGACTATTTATATAATTAACATTGGTAATTTTTGTGTAGGTTAGCTTCTTGTAATGAACGTGTAAATATTTGCTAAGGTTGTTGCTAGAATAGAGACATTTTTATCAACCCAAATAAAATATTGCTAAGTTTAGAAAGTGGAGTTTTTTGTTCAACACTTTTCCGAACACATTTTTTCCCCCTTTGCTACCTGTGTCATTCTTCAAACTGTTAGGCCTGTACACATTCCAGATGATATCTACTCATTTCTTTGTTAGATATTAATTAAGATGAGCTTTGATGCAGGGTACGATCAGAGTACTAGGACAAGCTTTGAATGTTTTTGCAAATACTGGTTGCAGCATATTGTTAATTATGGATGGTCTAGGAGTATTGTTTTCCGGGTTTAAGAACTTTCAATCAAAACAATCAGACTTTGTTCCGGTTCTTAGAATCTCTAACTTCTAGCTCTAACAGCGCTGGATGGTAAGTTTGGTTTTCGTATATAAGTAAATCATCCAGATCGCCATTACATATCTGTGATGCAATGTAGAATATAGAAAATAGTGAGCAGTCATTCCCCACCTATGGTTGTTGTAAATGTTTATTTGAATTTTCATGAACTAGAGGATGACGGAAGACGTTGAGGTTATTCCATTTAATAGAATCCTCGATAAGTTTAGTTTGATTAATAAGCCTCAGGTTGACATATAACTCACACTGATCGAATATTTTTTTTTCAATATTTAGCTATGTGTCTGCAACTGTCGGATACACTATATTTAGGCTGTCAAGTACCATAAGATCACAGCTAGTCTCACTAAATAGGTTTACCGTGTTTTGTATTTCATTAGAAAAATTCTTTATATCTTTTGCAAACGCCAACTGTGAGTGCTTGTTAGCCTCGTGATGACGCACATTTTTTCCCCATCTACTCGTCTTGATAGAGTTAATTCTTCAACTAAATGAGCCATCTCAGGACTATAGATCATCCAACGATGCAGGTAATTTGGGTTTTCTATCAGGTTTACAAATAGTCCATTACCATTGATTGATTCGTTATTTTGTAATGTCCTCGATCAATGGCAATAGTAGAGAACGCATGGTTTGACTTTTTTGTAACAAATTTTACTTTCATAAATTCTGCATAGGTGTTAGTTAGGGAGATGATACTTAAGTGAGACCGTATCACGCATGGAACAATCTTAGATAGCACCTCTATATAAATCCGGAAATCTTCTTCTAATATCACTCTTACAAATCTCATCAAAAGGGTGTTTGGTTTTAGAGTGATGTACCAGAATCGAAATTGGACACATACATCACTTATTTCTTTGCAAAAGTCTTCAAGTGACTTAAATTGACTATTATCTTGTAGGCTGGCTGCAGAAGTTAATATCCACTACTGGCTGTGATTTGATAAGCCCTACGGATATGAGTCACTTAGTAACCTTTTATACACGATCAGATTTTCCATTGGTTGTAATATTAGTCTGAAAATGGGCTACAATCTACCAACTTTCATAAAATAACTTTTCAAGAACCTTGAGAATGCCATCTTAATATGCAGCCCACCACACATTACACTGAATTGATCTTCGACATGAGTTGCTGACCAGTTTCTCTAGATTTGTTTCACTATTGCGTAGAGGGGATGTTTAAACGTAATGATTGCAATATATCCTAAATTAAAGCCTTAAACTGCTGTTTCCCACTATCCATGAATAACGAATGATGGCTACCGACATAGCATGGTTTGGAAATAGAGGAAGCAGAAATAAAAGTGGGAACTCACAATCTTTTGGAATATTTTCCCATTGACTTGTTTTGTATGCTGCCCAGATAATTATTAGCTAACGGCTTATCTTGGTAATAAATTAAGTTCTCTTCTACTTTTGGCAGAAGATAATGAGTTACCATAGGAGGAACAGGGTGGACCCTCGTGTAGCTTTCAGGAAGATATTTACCTTCTTTTGCAGCACACAGATTTTTAGTCCTAGTCCGATATGTTCATTTAAAATCATCATCTGAATACTGATATACTAAAATCACTTACCATGGAAAGAGTCATGAGTTGTAGTAGAACTTGAATTGTGATTTACAGGAAGGCTCTACATTAATTCCCTAATTTAAATTGCTAATAACATTAATCTATTATATTGATGGATTTTGGTGAAACATTATGTATTTTGTTTCTTAAATGTTGAGAATATAGCAGCCGTCAGCAGCCGTCAACTTGACATTGCATGAGCCAGCTCGGCTGGCCTCCCGTTACTAAGTCTGGCAAACAGTGATACGCTTTCAGCGATGGTGGCAGAGCATTTATGGACCTCATGCTGTGCTGGATCCTAATACTATCAAGAACTGCCATGCAAATATGTTGAGTACGGGATCAGAGTTAGATAGTGGTATAAGTGGTCGTTCATCAACATCCATGTTTGAAGGAAATGCCCACGTTGTTCAGAATTTGTTTAGCAAAAGTCCCAACAAATCAACACGAAACTCGAGAAAAGTGGCCTATTCCGTCACACAATTCTAACAGTTGTGATTTAAGACTTAAGTTTTCGTCCTTGGAAGCCACACTACTGTCAGGAATGATCTGCAGAAGACTGTGATCACCGGATAGAGTAAGGTGTTTGGTTGGTACAATGACTGGGCCCAGTTGTTTGACAACATAATTTGGAGCGATGAAGCGATATTTATGTGGGGGGAAGGGGGATGTTGTGAAACACCACAATTATCACTAAAGGGCATGAGAGGATCCTGGAATCACTGATGAAAAGATGCAAAATAGGGACACAAAGAATTCGGAGCCGTACCTAAACATACTACAAAACGATGTTTGGCATATTGTGTCAACTTGGGTCAACCTCAAGGACCTCATCATCATCCAAGAGGGTACCCCGCCATATTTTGCATTCACTGTCCATGATTTGATCGACAACCAATTTCCAGTACATTGGCTGGGTCGACGTGATCCACATGAATGGTCTGTACAGAGCGCTGACCTTACGCCCCCGGAGGTTTTACTGTGGGGGTGATTGAAGAAGGAGGTTTCACAAACTCAAGATTAACTGGAGGAGAGAATTCGTCCAGTTATGACAAAACACTACCCCAGTATCTACTGCCGACATTCCCAAACGTTTACAGAGGCTTGTGGAAAATGCTGATGCCTTTGTTTAATATTAATTTAATTTTAATATAGCACGCATTTCTCACATAGTAAGCTCCAAAAACAAACTTGTTTCACAAAAATTTATCAATAAATAGTAAAGATATTATCAATTTAAATTAGGGAAGTTAATTTACAACCACCTTGCATACTGTCTACTGTATAAGTCAAAAATAGCCCTTATTTAAAATTAAGAGAAATGGCAGCATTTTTCGTGTGATTAGTGATGACATATTTCATTTCCAAGGTTTGATGAGATATCTAGCACACGGTCGTACGAAATGCTAACCTTAGCTCGTGCATGGTTTCAACAAGCTTAAGCTTCTGAGTTTTTTTTAATGGATTAAAATCTTCAAGTATACAAACAAGTGAGTTTCTCGTTCTCATTTGTGTCTTAAGACGCCTTCAGATTCATACTCTCGTAGTCTCGCCAAACTGTTGTACAGCTTATTATAAACTGTGCAGCAGTGAGGAATGGTTGGGACATTGTTGAAGGACTTAACTGTCGTTCGGGCCTTTCGTAACCATAACAACCAGTGCGAACAAATATGATGACACAGAATCTTCTTGACACTTGTTTCAAAATGATCCGTTGAAGTCATTTTTAATTTTAAACATATCTCTTCTCACAATATTTTTCGCTTTAGCATCTGCCTCATTTTCACATACTTTTCTCAGTCCATACCCTAAATAATATTATCTAGATATTAATAAAATGAAGATTCTGTTTGTCTGTCTGTCATGAGTGTTGTGCGACATCTATCGCACGCAGAGGGCTGACATTTTAAATTTTGTTTGCCACTGTGCACAAACATGATCAACTTGAGGCAGGAATTTTAAGTTTTGATTAGATTTTTTTAATTTATTAAAAACTGGGTCAAAAGAACTGACATGGAGCGATTTTTTCTGTCTGGTTAAATCAAAGAAAAGCGTTGCCCAAAGTACCCACGCAATTCATTGGGCAACTAACTCGGGCGACGTTGATTACTTCTGCTAGCTAAATATAAGCACCACATCTCGGCCTTGCTTGGATGCTTCCTTGTAGGAAAACGGGCAAGTATCCTGTTTATAAGTCAACAAGTTTATCTCATTTACTGAGAATCGTCCATGTTTAACAGAAATAATTGGTGGATTTGAAAATAAATGTGCTCAAATTTGCCTGGAGAATAGTGAAAAATTATTCTGGATAAAACAGCACGCCCAGCCAAGATCCCAATCCCGACCTAGACCTCCCCATCTCCAGTGAACCAGATAAGATAAAGTTAACGCCTTGGCCTTCGTGACCACAAATGCGGGTCACAGTTAATTAAAATTTTAAATGACACGGCTTAGGGGATTATTAACGAAGGAAAATCATATTATATTTTTTATTTATTTGAGATATTTAACGTGCACTTTCTGAACCGACTGATTATATCAGCACATGAGGATTTCTATGAGCGAGCGTGAAAGGGCTTACCAATTTTGATGAGAAAGGTATTTTCACATACCTTCCAGGGTCCTTTTACATGCCACGATCGACATGGGACAGACGGCTTCACTTCCCCTCTGAAGGAAGTTGTGCTACTGATTTTTATCTTTAAAGAAAGATTCGTTGGCTCCAGTTGGGTTTGAACCCACAAACCTCGGGTCCTGAGATGAGCACTTTACCCCAATACCATCGAGGTTGACTTAAAGTAGCCTATATTAAATAAGTACGGTTTATATAATTTATTCCACTGGCTTATCCCAACAGCATCGCTGGATACGCGGTCTTAGGCATTGGTCTAGTCCTGAATGATTTGCTGGTGACGGAGCGGTAGAGGCTAGGGGCTCGAATCTTGGCTAGGATTAATGAGGTTGACTTTATCTAAACGGTTTCTTCCTCCAAATGTGGGTACATTTCTTCTAAATACTACCTCCTTCATTCCTACCTCGTTATTATGATTCTATTTTAGCACCGCGTCTTACTACCCGTTCGGGTTTATACGCTTTTCACTAATTGCACTAATAGTTTTAACTATGAGTAAGGTTAAATTGAGAATATATGTACCCGCATTTGCGTGTAGGTAGAGTGGAAACTCATTTTGGAAAACCTCCCTCAGTACACCCGACTGGGATCTCCCCGTTATCGGCAGTCCAGTTTATTGCGAGAGTAGCGCCTTAGACCATGCGACCACCAAAGTGGAATCGGGTGTTATTGTAATCATTCGGATATCCTGGACGAGTTTTTTTACGTGAAGCCCATTGGTCATCGAGAGAATTATAGTCATCAATAGAACGGTTCAGCTGCCTGGGTCGGCCTATATATCTACAGCAACACTTCCCGGATAATTGAATTGGTCGTTGGAGGAGGTGGAGGAGGGGGATACGGGGGAGGGTGACTCATGAGTTGTGAGCTGTGAGGACTCCAGTCCACCTGACACACTGTTAGCTGCTCCCCCTACTTCGAGTGCAGAGTAACTCAGCGAGAGACACAACTGCAGACGACTGACTTGTGTCAGAGCAATACAGTGTCAACCACACTAGGTCATTAGGTTTAAAGCGTTAGGCTCGCGACGGACTGAATTGCCATGGACAAGTAGCTCTAGGTTTGAATCTCGACTAGGTGCTTGAGTCAGAGCAATACAGTGTCAACCACACTAGGTCATTAGGTTTAAGGCGTTAAGCTCGCGACGGACTGAATTGCCATGGATAAGTAGATGTAGGCTTGATCGACTCTCGACTATGTGCGCTGGCAGTGATTCTCCACGTGGGATTTATCAATGTGGTTTTCATCATCCAATCTTCGTGCTGGTGTGAATGTAGTTCCTCTAACTATTGGTTTGGGTAGTTAATAACCTTAGTGTTGTACGTCCAATTGCATGCTTTGTATTTCAACCGGAAGTCTATTGTTATGACACTGACCAGATATACGTGTGAGTTATGTTGGTTTTAGATTATATTGTTCTGATTCTGACTAGCGATACTCGTGGGTTATGTTGGTTTTAGATTATATTGTTCTGATTCTGAATAGTGATACTTGTGGGTTATGTTGGTTCTAGATTATATTGTTCTGATTCTGAATAGTGATACTCGTGGGTTATGTTGGTTCTAGATTATATTTTTCTGATTCTGAATAGTGATACTCGTGAGTTATGTTGGTTCTAGATTATATTGTTCTGATTTTGAATAGTGATACTCGTGGGTTATGTTGGTTCTAGATTATATTGTTCTGATTCTGAATAGTGATACTCGTGGGTTATGTTGGTTCTAGATTATATTGTTCTGATTCTGACTAGTGATAATCATGGGTTATGTTAGTTTTAGATTATATTGTTCTGATTCTGATTAGTGATACTCATGGTCTAGGTTGGTTTTGGATAATATTATTCTGATTCTGACTAGCGATACTCGTGGGCTATGTTGGTTTTAGATTATATTGTTATGATTCTGACTAGCGATACTCGTGGGTTATGTTGGTTTTAGATTATATTGTTCTAATTCTGACTAGCGATACTCGTGGGTTATGTTGGTTTTAGATTATTTTGTTATGATTCTGACTAGCGATACTTGTGGGTTATGTTGGTTTTAGATTATATTGTTCTGTGTTCGGACGTCAGGTAGCTACAGTACAATCTCCGTTGGAAGTACCTTATTTGACTGCTATAAAAGTTACTATAAAAGATCTACTTTAATGTAATCATACGTAAGGTCATGCTATATATGGTTTTCACTTTTGATATTTATATGATCAATAATTATAAAATAAAACTAAAAATATGGTAAAATAAGATAAATGCTGACCATAAAATTGTGTTTGTATTTTCTAAAAGTATTTTCCTATGAAAATTGGATTGTTGAATCCAACCAGTGTTTTATTATATTATTAAATATAAAATACCATAATTGGTGGGCACATGGTCTATGGCATCACTTTCGTGTTAGACTAGACTGCCGATGACAGGCAGATTGAGGTTGAAATCACACTCGGGTGTACTGAGTTTTTTTCGTAAATGGTTTTCCAATATTACTCCACGCAAATGCAGGTACATTTACTCTAAATTGAACCTTCCTAATCCATAACTCAATAGCGTAATTAATACATATGCGTAGGTCTTTAGCCCAAACATGCAGTAAGACGTGGTACTAAAAAAATATGTTAAATTAATTCAGTTTGATTTATTAAAACATTTCTGGTTGTTGGTAACATATTATGAATAATTATTGCCTCTACATTGGCTGATAAAAAACAGAGTTTGAAAGCCTATTGCACATACATACTTCGTGCCTGATCAGAACCAAGTGCTCCTTATAATTTGAGTCACGGGGTAGATTGTCAATCCAACGACCCCCAAAGAAGGGTCCACCAATCAGAGCTCAGTCTGACATGATTTTTTTCGGAAATAGAAACTATGCCAAGGTTATAATCGTACTAATAAACAGCGTAGATCCCACACCGTAAAACAAGGATGGGGGATTTGTTGATATCTAGTTCTTTCTACGTAGATTGAATTTTTATTCCAGGATAATAAACAATTAATTAACGAACACAATTGTTGATATTGTTCCCATGTCGAGTTATCTTAGTTTGAGAAAGTGACGGTCGAATATATTACAGAGGAAACGTGGGTTGGATAAATTTAGGAGACGTCACTATCTATACTAATAAAAGTCTAGTGATGTATGTAAATATGTATGTATAACTGTCCGGAGAATTTTTAATACCTTTCTATCAGATGAAAATCTGAAATTTGGTGAGATCAAAGTGGAACCATTCAAGAGGTGTGCAAATATTTTAAACTTGAAAAATGATCAAACATAAAAATTACAAAACATATAAACGTTATTTATTTAATCATTTTAATGTATCTACATGCTATTTTCATTTCAAAAGAAAGTAGTACCTAGCATAAAATAAATTCCAACCTTAAATGCAAAGAGAAATTGCAGGTCATAATACAGTGACCTGTGTTTATGGTTTGGTTGATTTGTATTGAAATTGGCTAGCAAAAATTGATTATTTGGTCAATGGAAATTTTACAGGTACCGGTAACGTAAAACATATTTAATTTGAGCTTACATTTACATAACCTAGATATTATGTATTCATGTAAATCTATTACTAGGCCTACTCTAATTAAAAAACAACTAACACTGCAGAGTAACAAATGCCATGACCTTATGAATAAAACTAAGGTTTGATTGTTGGTTTGTGTGTGTTAACTCTAGAACAACAAAACCTAACAGGATATAATTTATATATATATTAAGCACCACGTTTTAATACCCGTCCAAGTTTTACGTCTATGTACTAATTACACTTATGAGGAACGTTAAATTTTAAAGGGAATGTACCCGTATTTGCGTGGAGGGAAAGTGTAAAACCATTTAGGAAAAACTATCCTTAGTAAGCCTGACCAGGATTCTAACCCCGATCTCTCCATCATCGGCAGTCCAGTATATTGTGAGAGTAATTATTTAGTTTAGACCATTCGGCCATCGAAGAGGGTTATTTCAAACTGAAATCCAAATATAAATTACAGGAAATATACACGATCGCCTAATTTTAGAGTGTATTTGAAACAAATTTTGTAACTTTATTAATTTAAAGAACATGTTATTTAGATGTGGCTATATCCGTAATTATAAAATATAATAGATTTGCTATTTAATCCATCAAAATTAATGTATTTAATTCTAGCTATAGCCACATTTAGTATGATTAAGATACTTTTATAACAAGCCAGCCTAACCTAACAAACCCTAACCTTTCATTAACCTACGAATTGAAGGCTCAGTTTAGTTAGGTTGGGTAATATTGACATTATCCTGTCATATACAGGCTATATAATAATTCATTGTACACATTTGTAATGTTACAGTCTGTACGGCTATCATAACAGCAACGTGTCCAGCAACTCAATGTGTAGAGAGAATGATGATGATTCATATACATTCATCATAAGTATACTAAACGTACATGACATTTTATTATTTTTTCTAAAGTATATTAAAGGTAACTTTGGCCCTTTTCTGAAAGTTAAAAATTATCCAAAAACACAGGACCTAAACATATTCATTTGAAGCACTTGTACTGTACATCCTGTCCCATTGACAAGTGATGTTAATCTAACTAATATTTTGAGTTAACCCAACACGAATGTTAGGTAGGGGAATATAGAAATTGTTCTTAGCAATTTTTCAACCATTAGAAAACCCTTACACACGGACATATCAAGCGCATCAAACAAAAGAGAAACGAGGCTGAAACAAAATAAGACTTGGATTCGATACTCAACCTATACTTAATTTTTTTTTTCATTTGTTGTAACTAGAACACTCAACTAACATTTTTACCAATTTGGGAAATACTTAGGCCTAAAACCTATGATTTCTAAAATGATTTATCTATTTAATAATCAGTGATGAATTGAAACTTGGTTTTTATTCTTAATTTATTGTCCATTTGTAATTATATTATAATATGTTGTTTGTGTATTTTTATACTTGTCGTCAACACATGTTTTATCTTTTAATTTTGTTGATGATGTTATTGCAATGTATTTGAATAACTTTATATATGACACTTTGTTGTGTGCTCTAAGCACAATTTAACCAGATGTTTGAACATTAAAGCCATTCAATTTCAACCACATTTTTTTAAATAATATATTTAATTAATTATATTTTCAATTTATATACTGGGTATAGCATTCCTGAGGTTTTATCTATGTTTTAACCCAAAAAATTTATAATCTATTTAATTAATTTAAAAAAAATTATATGCTGGGTAATCTTGAGGTCTTAACCAGCATCAAATCTGCCTTGTCGATAACGTGTAAGTCGGGGTTAAAACCCTGGTAGTGTGTTCTGAACGGGTTTTTTCATAAATGTCTACCCACTCTCCCTCTATGCATTTAATGGTACATTTCTTCTAAAAACAACTTTACTCGTCTCTACCCTAGTAGTCCAATTTTCATAAACGAGAACTGGACAACTTACTAGACCTACTTTCACGTAATCATACGTCAAGTCGTGCTATCGGCATCTGTCCCTTTTGATATATATCATCTATAACTATAAAATAACATTAATAAATATTATATTAAAACCCACTTCTGTGGCCACGTGGTCTAAGGCGATACTCTCGCAGTAGACTAGACTGAAAATGATGGGGAGATCAAGGCTAGAATCTCTGTTGAGTGTTCTGAGTGTGGTTTTTTCCAAAATTGTTTTACACTCTCCCTCCAGGCAAATCTGGGTACATTTTCTAAAATTATAGCCCCCTTAGACCACTAGCATAATTGGTACATTAGTACATAAGAGTATAAACCGAACAGGTAGTAAGACACGATGCTAATATATATATATATATATATATAGTAAAATGTTATTAATGTTGGCCGCAAAGAAACACGTCTGCATTGTATAATAGGTTAATTCCATACAAATCATATTTGGGGATATGCGAAGTGGGAAGTAAGGGCAAAACACGAAGTCAAATCCTTTCCTATTCATGAATTGTTTGGTAAAATGTGGCAGTTATGATCTACTTGCTCCAAAGACCAGAATACAGGGACTTAGTTACCATTTTAACCTTGATTTTCCCTACCGTGACTCGAACCGTAGAGAATCAGAGGTGAGCAGTCAGCCCTTTATTGCTTTCTGTCACGAGAGGAACTTGGCTCTTTAAGAGGGCGGAAGGGACACGGGGTCTTTAAGACAAATAAATCCGTCGTCCCTTCTTCATGGCCTGACGATTTTCTTGAGTGCAGTAGTAACTCTACCTACTTCTATCCATCCATCCGTGAGGTTAGGTCGTGAAACCCCACGTAGGTACGTAGCAGGTACACTCCACCAGGTATCAACTCGAGACACGTGGATTAGATATATGTAAAGTTGATAAACCTGAGACTCCTGTCTATTTTATTATGTAGATGTATGGGCAATACCTGAGGAAGTGAATGTTGATATAACAAATATAATATAACTTGGCACTACACATTTCCTATTTTATTTGTTTGCTCCACGTAAAGATACCCTTACGGGCAAGACGTCTTTGATTACATTAATTGAGTAGGGATGGGGTCAGTATAGTCCTTATCATCCTTTACGTAAAACACCTTCACTATAGCTGACCGTGATTTGAGCCCCAACCTCTACGTTACCCGCAAATTATACTAAATAAGCCTCACATTTATTCTGCGTTCCCACCGATGTGAAGTCACCCTTCCATAGATCATTTTGAAATGATAATAGTAATTATAAATATCACATTTGTTGGGTAGGTGAATACTAAACTGTGTTTATAGCAACTTTTCAACTGTTAGAAAGACCCACTTCAGTGGCTGCATGGTCTAAGGCGCTACTCCCACATCAGAATAGACTGTTGATGATGGTGAGATCAAGGTTCTAATCTCGGCCGACTGTACTGCGGATGTTTTGACCAAAATGGTTTTCCACTCTTCCTCCACGCAAATATGGGTACACACCCTAAAAATATCCCTATAACCCATTAGCGTAATTAGTATATAAGCGTATAGCCCAAACGGGTAGTAAGACGCGGTAACAAAAAAAAAATGTCAGAAAGAACCGACATCATCGTGGTCTAAACATATCAACATTTCTTTGCAAGATACATAGGTTAAAAGTAATATACAGGTTGTCCCAGACAGTGCTCCCAACTCTGGATAGGTAAATCTCGATAACCAGAATACACCCGCGTGAGACCTACACCGATACATACTCCCTCGATATTATTGACATATCCTTCATATTGTTATGTCCTCCATATCAGAATATTCAGAGATTGCAGTTCGGTAAGATATTTCATCCCTCATGAAGGTAGCATTGTTCCCAAAACCTTAAGATAGACCAGCCAAACATTCACAATATTTAGCTAAATTCAGCTCTCAAAAATATAAATAATATGTATTATGTATTCTAGTTTATTTAGAAAGCCTATTATTATGTTCTAGAGTTGAAATGTTGGTTTTAGATGGTTGGTAAGGGAGAGAAGAAGAAATAAAATAAGATGGCAATTTATATTTCACAAGACTAAGTAACAAAAGGGGTCACGTCTCATCATTAAGTGGATTCACATTCTAAAAAGTGGGGTGGTATTTAAAATGGAACAGAAGTCAATAAAAGAGGACTTTTGAATGCTAAGGACTGGGAGATTTATATAGTAAATTGAAGGTAAACTTATATCTTGAAGTTGGCAAAAATTACTGAAGCAGAAGTAGAAGAAAATTTGTAGGACTGTAATTTATAACATCAGTGAGCTGCTGTCATATAAAATATCGCTTTCCATTAAAATATATTTCATTACTTTAATCTTTTAAAGCTCTACAGATGACTTATCAGAATAAAGCATCTTAATCCTTCATTGAGTTCTACTTAAACTAATCCTACTTACCTTAATTTTAATATCTATAACATGACATCGTGGTTCGGGGAATTATGGGTACGATGATTTAAACTAGTGGTAATAATAATAATAGTAATATTTGTGGGTGAAGAGGTGCTGGAGACAGCGCGCATGCGCCAATACCACAAAGCCCAGCATTGGTGGATGTCGCAAGAGGGTCTTCGCGACGACAGACGCGCCAGTACTGGACCCGACGCTCTCTGGTCCGCACCGTTAGGATGTCCCGGCGTCGCACGTCAGTTTAGTCGGGATTGCCGTCGTAGCTCGGTCGCGAGTTTTTTTTCTTTTCTACTCTTGTGACTCCAGTGGTGGGGAAAATTAAATAAAAGTTTGGGTTTTCCAGAAGGAAGTGGACCATTTAGGGGTTTTCTCTCACTGTCACCAAAATGGTTACCCCTTCGCGTGGTTTGAAATACTCAAAAATAAGGTAGGTTCCGATTTTATTTTTTTACTTCCAAGCTAAATAAATAATTTGTATAATAGAATTAAAATTTAGATTACTACACTAAGAATATTTACATTTTTCTTACGTTTATTTCAAGTTTTATTATAGAATTGAGGGTATTATATTTAATAGCTGAGACTATTTATATTAAAAAATATCATACTTGTTGTAAATGAAAATGGTGCATTATTTTAAAATGTATCATACATGTGCCAGACGACTCACAGAGGCGAAAACGTCGGATGATGATATTTTTATCTACATATTAAAAGCATAGTTTGACAACTTCTCCTTAGATAAAATAAATCGCAACCCATTACTAAATAGTTACACTTTATTTTGTATCACATATATATTTTCCCGTAATTTATTTTCAAAATATCGGTAAGAATTCATTCCAATCTTGGATATATCTACAAATATTCATTGTTTTAAGGTATTGTGGGATTTATTTTTAACTGCATTTATAAGTCAAGTTTATCTAACTCAATGATGACAGTTTGAAACCAGCCATACATCATTATCGAAAATATTTTATATAAAATTAAGTACAAAGTAAAATTAGAGGTATTCTTAGTTAATGTATTATTTAAAGAAATACATAATTTGGTAATAATTATCACCTTAGTATTTAAATTAGCATTATATGATGTGTATCTTTATTTAAAATTTTCTTTTCCTAAACCCAATTTTAATAAAAATATCTTTAAACTAAACGTTTTACATAAAATTAAATTATTTTACAAAAATATTCTTGATGATTGATGATTATTAATTTGGTGATTTGCTTATTCATTATTTAGAATTGATTATTTACTAGCGTATAACCCGAACGAATAGTAAGACGCGGGGCTAAAAAAAAAGAATGTATATATATTTATTAAATGTTAAAATTAAGGTATAAAAATTATTCTCTTCTAAACGATCAAAAATTCACAAAGCTGAAGATTTATAGCTATATATATATATATATATATAGCTATAAATCTATATATCTATATATATATTAAAATGAGTATGTAGAAACACTTTAAATACATACAATATGTACTTCTTTTAAAACTGTTTTACCAAGATTATTGGAAAAAATCTTGTCATATTTTTGAGTGTAGGCCCTACTAGATAAAGTTTGATAGAACTTTTCATGATAAGTTTGTAATTATTTAGGGATATACAAAACCAGTAAAGGTAGCCTTGAGAGTCTGGTGGTTTTGCATGGCAAGGAAAGGTAAAGAAAATGTCGGGGATGTTTTAAAAAGTAATTTGAATTTTCATATATGTTTGTATTGGTTTGAAAAATACAAAGTAGGAGAATGCAATGCAAAGTAAACTATTATTTTTCTCAGTCCCATGCTATTTTACGAAGAGCAGTGATGCATCTGTCTTTAAATGGGTCGTATCTCGTCATCAATAGTGCAGCGGACGACAGTAGAAATAAATTAAATAAATTTAGCACCGCGTCTTACTACCCGTTCGGGTTATACGCTTAAGTACTGATTACGCTAATGGATTAGGAACTGGGAAGGTTGAATTTAGAGGAAGTGAACCCGCATTTGCGTGTAGGGAGAGTGGAAAACCATTTAGGGAAAACCACCCCCTAGTTCACCCGACCGAGATTCGAACCTCGATCTCCCCGTCCTCGGCATTTGAGCTCAACACGACTAGCGCGTTAGCCAACTACGCCACCGAGGCGGGTGGGAACGTTTTAAATGAAGAGGAAAAGGTTGTCATTAAATTTCAGGACACCCCTGATAGATATTAAACAACTGTTGATATCAACATGTGAAGAAAATTAAACTATGTTTGTACTGGAGCAATATTTTATTTATTTTGGCCAAATAAATTGCAAAAACACTGACCTTCTCTTTTCCGGCGTCCCCTACTTTTACACCCCAATGTCTATAGTTTAAATCCGGTCCGGAAACAGCCTGTTGAACACGGGAGTTATTGAAGTCAGTTTACAGCACGGACGGTGGCGGACCCACATACTAAGGCATCATAGTCGTCTTGTCTGGTTTGCTGGAACTCCGGTCGGGGGTTAAGCAGGTCGTTTCTCTCAAATGTTTATACACCTTTTCTTCCCGAAAATACGGGTGCATTTCTTATAAACTGCACCTTCCTTATAACCTACAATTAGTGTAAACATGTGAATAGCCCGGGTGAATATTAATACGAGATTCATGTAAGCAACTGCTCACGGGCATTCGCTTGTTATTAAAATGTAAAATCTAAATTATTGCTCGCGATCGAGTCTGCAGCTGTCCGTGTGTTTGTACATTTCTCACTAAGTTTATAAACAGTTTCATCTATAAGTTAGAGACGAGGAGGATAGTTTCAAAGGACATGTACCCACAGTAGCGTGTAGAGAATTTTGGAAAACAACATCCAATAAATTCGATCAAGATTCTTCCCCGTGTACACGAGACCACTTGAGAGGCAGGCTCGACTGACCTGTAACTTGTCAGTGACTGACCTGTAACTTGTCAGTGACTGACCTGTAACTTGTCAGTAACCGAACTGTAACTTGTCAGTGACCGACCTGTAACTTGTCAGTGACTGACCTGTAACTTGTCAGTGACTGACCTGTAACTTGTCGGTGACCGACCTGTAACTTGTCGGTGACCGAACTGTAACTTGTCAGTTACTGACCTGTAACTTGTCAGTTACTGACCTGTAACTTGTCAGTTACTGACCTGTAACTTGTCAGTTACTGACCTGTAACTTGTCAGTGACTGACCTGTAACTTGTCAGTGACTGACCTGTAACTTGTCAGTAACCCGTCCACACCGAGGTTAAACCATGCAGGTTTAAGGGCTTGTAAGAGTGCAGTAGAAAAAACCCCCACTTCAATACACCCAACCAGTTGCCAAACCCCGACCTCTCCATCACCGTAAAACCAGACTAATTGAGTCTGACGTCTGGTTCGCGTGCCCACCAATGCAGTTATCAAATTAATAAACAAAGACTAGATTGAAAAGTGAGCGAGCAGTTTTTATGAGTGGATAGTAAATAGCCCGTCGTGTTTGTGGAAGTGGACATGAAGTTCACCTCAATCTTCTCAAGAGTCATTTTCTGAGGAAGTCTAATCTTAGCGTTGAGTCAGGTCATGCTACACTTTGTTCTATCTCCGCTGTACTGTTGACCCGGGTTATCTTGACCAACTCTCACACTTTGTTCTGTCTCCGCTGTACTGTTGACCCGGGTTATCTTGACCAACTCACACACTTTGTTCTGTCTCCGCTGTACTGTTGACCCGGGTTGTCTTGACCAACTCACACACTTTGTTCTGTCTCCGCTGTACTGTTGACCCGGATTGTCTTGACCAATTCACACACTTTGTTCTGTCTCCGCTGTACTGTTGACACGGGTTGTATTGACCAACGCAGTCACGTGTTTACTGAAAAACAACAGCGGAACAGAAATGACCCGCGTGGTCCAACGAGCTATTCTCGCAGTAAATTAGACTGCCGATGACGGGGAGATCGGAGTTTGAATCCGAAAAGGGTGTACTGAGGAAGGTTTTTAACGAATCTTTTTCAAGTTTCCCTCCACGCAAATCCGAGTACATTTCCTTTAAATTCAGCTTTACTCATGCTTAAAACATTAGCATAATTAGTGCATATGCTTATAACCCTAACGGGCAGTAAGACGCGGTGCTGAAGGGGAGAAAAAAATGCGTTTAATTTCTAAAAAGGAAGTCCCAGATTCCAATAGCCCAGTGTAAAATACGGATGAATGATTGTGTGTTGAGTGACATAATCGAAAACAAAAATCTAATTACACATGTAAAACCAAATAATTAATGACGTGACAAATTCTGTACGGATCCACAATTAATTATTCGTGTCTCCGTCAAAACTAGATTTGAATATTTTTCAAGTGTTGAGGGAAATAAGATCTTAAGTCACACTTTACAGTAATTTTTGCTTGAATTTGTCATTTCCTTTCCTTTCCTTGTTTTAATTACATCTTAAATACTATACAGTAACTTTCCAGTAGACTAATTTAGATTAATTTAATTTATATACATTAGTAGACTCATTATTAAAAAAATAATTTATTTCACCTACTTGGATTATATTTTAAATTTCTCATTGAATTTAATTTCTTAGTTATTATTTTAAATGATTGTATCTAGCCTTAGACTAGAGATGCTATTAGGGTAATACAAGAGATTAGGGAGGGGTTGTCATTAAACGGTACAATAGAGCTATTAGGTAACGCAGATGATCTAGCTTTGTTGGGAAATAGTAAGAAAGTTGTTGTAAGAAATGAATAAATTTTACTAGAGGATAACAAGGAAATAGGTTTGGAAGTGAACACTGAAAAGACTAAGTATAAGGCCAAAGAGAGAAGAACACAGACTAGGGACGATAATATAGAGATTACATCGAACAACATATCATTTAGGGTTTAATGAGTTTAAATATTTGGGAAGAATTTTAATTACAGTCGCGAAATGCATGCCATTAATTGGTCAGTAAGTTGTTGACATCTCGCCAACTCCGATTAGACAAAACAATAATAATAATAATAATATTTAGCACCACGTCTTACTACCCGTTCGGGTTATACGCTTAAGTACTAATTACGCTAATAGATTAGGAATTGGGAGGGTTGAATTTATAGGAAGTGAACCCGCATTTGCGTGGAGGGAGAG
>CABFWO010005356.1:34106-49189 GCA_902155825.1 Timema genevievae
CGTACAGCGCCGGGAGAGCAAAGCTGTTCAAGCATGCGTGTACAGCAGGTTGCATAGGAGTTAGGGGCGTGGCACTACATACCTATACATCTTGGATCACGGCAGCAGAACATACCACAATTAATAGTAAACAACACACCAGTCCATCTAGAAATGGGAACAGGTCCTGAGGGTCATCATTAACGGTCCTACATCACAAAAAGTGCTTGCCATTATTACATGTGCAGTACCACGCGCCTAGCTCCTATGCAGCTTGCTGTACACGCATGCTTGAACAGCTTTGCTCTCCCAGCGCTGTACACCGAAACTTTGCACACAATTTAATGGTATTAGGATAGTTTTCCTGGTGTAAGTGTACAGGGATTATGTATTACTTTTGGTTCATACGAGCTATATGTGCAGTTTGGGTTATTAGTTTCCGAACACCCTGTATATGCAACACAGTCGGTCTTGATAACATCGCATTCGAACTTATCTCTTGAATTTAAAGTTGCCTGAACCAATGGACACACGGTTAAAGTAGTCATTATTCGCCGCTGGTATTATTTGCCAATGATAGTAAATCAGGGTTTGAATCGGGCCCGTATGTATTGAGGGGAATTTTTCTTTCTTTTAAACGGCTTCTTACTTACACTACCTTATATTGCAGAAAAATTTTCTCCGAATTCTACCTTCATATTTTTTACAATATTTTAGAGCAAACATGTAGATAGCCCAAATAGGTGTAAGACGCGATAAACATAATTTTTTGTGATTTGAATTTCGACAAAATAAATTTGTATTTTAATAATACCTTACTATACTCTGGTATGTATGCTCTATGTATTTAAAACTAAACTTTTAATTACAATTTATAGTAAGAGCATATACATTAATTAATAGGCTTATTTAATTTATAAAACCTAGATTACATAATTATTAGAGATGCACTAGTGGTTAATTCATGGTTTAAATACAAATTGTTCAATGCTAATTAATGGATTAATATAAGTAATTACATTTAAAATAATCAAATTACAGCATACCTAAATATAGAATAAAATTAAATAAAAATAGACGACACTATTATTATTACAATGTAGTTTATTCATATCAAACTTCAATAAAGGCAATACCGGTAGATTTAAATAAAAACTAGGAAATACCAAAATAATATAATGGTTGTTTATTTATTATCCCCCACATATCACTACCTGACAAGGATATACGCATATGTATCAATTACGATACATTTATAAGCATATGTATCAATTACGATAAATTTATAAGCATATGTACTAATCAAGATATTTTTATTAAAAAACCTACTGTATAGAGCTCAAAGCCAATGTCCTAAATTCCCACATATACCAGTATTTGTATGTTTGTTTTTATGGTGAATTTCCCTTGTTTTCTCTGGCTATAAATAATAGTCCGTGCCTTTTCCCAGCTATCCCATTTTCCAGGTGAGTGGCAACCTTGTGAAATTATTAGTCAAATTTGATTATATTTATCGAGAACTGGGCTGTAATTTTATGGAAGTGCTTATTGCTCAACTTTGACACATGCACGACCAACTTTATGGTGTGAATAATTCCTCGCAAGATGGTTGCAGATGTGTTTTAGATTACTTCCCTAAGGCACCTGAGCTGTTGGCAGACCACAACTTGGAATACGGGGAAATGTATGTTTCCTGCTCTTGTGTATAGCGCGTACAATCTGGCATGGCGCATTAAACTTGTCCCACCAATAGCCAGGAAAAAACCCCAAAAAAACCAGACAAGACACACACGCACAAACTTTCTCTTATTGTTTATTATAGCTTGGAAGAAAATGTTCAAAAATATGTTTTCAGTAAATTACCCTTAAGTAAGATTTCCTCATAAAAACAAACACATTGTCTTGTTAGTCACAATAAACACTCTTTATGTATAGATTTATAAATCGAATTGTTTAAATATTTTTAACAAATTTCAAATTATAAAAATTAAGTTATTTGTAAACTACCCTAAAATTACTTTTAATTTGTGAAAAATAAATACATATTTATGATTATCATGAAAAACTATTAACGGATACCCCATTATGAACGCAATCTTTAAAGTCGATTTCAAAATTTTATATGACTTGTCGTAAGTAAACCACCTTTAATTTTTTTTTTTAGAAAGCTAAACCAACATTTTTAATGATTACATAAAGTAGTCCCCGATACTAATTTTGAACAAAAGTGTAGGAGCTATTTAAAAATAATCCATATACATAGTTAATGTTGATGTTAACATTAACTATCATTAATTTACATTTTGGTTAGTCAAAGATCAATAATTTGTAGACATCACACTCTCGTACAGTTATTGTATATTAATTTAGAAGATTAAAAGATGATGGAAATTATCTTCAAGATAAAGATACAACCACAACAAGTATCATATTCGTAAACTGATAAATGTTATCTGGACACAAGTATCGTGGCGTATCTGGGCACAAGTATATTGGCGTATCTGGGCACAAGTATCGTGGCGTATCTGGACACAAGTATCGTGGTGTATCTGGGCACAAGTATCGTGGTGTATCTGGACACAAGTATCGTGGCGTATATGGACACAAGTATCGTGGCGTTGATATCAATGATAGCCCAATAAGTACCCGATGATTTCCTCACGTCCTTAACAGACTCTGTCTTAAACTAGGAGTGAAAAATGACTCTGTAGATGGAACTATTCCTGGATAGCTTAGTGTTAGAGCATTGAGACGCCAAGCCAATGGCACCAAGTTCGATTCCCATGTCAGGTGTCATTTTTCAAAATTAACGAATACCTACTATTTTAGTGGCAAAAAAAAAAGATATAGCTAGCACCGCGTATTACTACCCATCCAGGTTATACACTTATATACTACTTACACTAATGGTTTTAGGGATTATAAAGGTTATATTTAGACGAAGTGTACCTACATTTGCGTGGAGGAAGAGTGGAGTTTTTAAAACCACCCTCAATACACTCGACCGAGATTCTAACCTCGATCTCCCCGTCATCAGCAGTTTAGTCTACTGCGAGAGTAGCGCGTTAGACCATGCGGCCAAGGAAGCGTGTCAAAAATAATTACTTTGAGTGCTGGACACCTTTATTTATGCTGTACCTTCTCTCGTGGTTAAATTAATTACTGGTAAAACATAGTAGACATTGCTTACTGCCATAACTCAGTTTTAATTTACATTTGGTGGGCACCTTTAGTAAAGATAACTATTTTTTTTAAGGTTTATAAATAATTCTCAATTTATAGGATAATATTAAGTGTGTGTACCTTACATTTAAGGTTGAATCATAATTTGAATTTTAAGATAACGTGTATAAATCAACAAGATTAATTCTATACCAAATTTTAGTGGGCGGAGTTAAGTGACTTCTGCTCTAACCGAATACTTGTCCGTTCGTTGTTGAATGAAGGACTGAGTTTGAAGCAAACTTTGTGGGAAACGGTATTCTAAATACAGGGCAATATTACCTTGACTAAACAACCTCTTTGAAGGCGCTCCAAACACTTCTGTCTGACGTGTAATAATGACGACGCTAGTTTCGCAGGGATATTGGGTCAACAGAACAGGGTGGCAGACCTGCTGGGATTGAAACATCCAGAGCGTTGCTCTTCTGTTTCTCGGTGGATCTGGCTCAGTGTTGCCAACTGTACGAGCTGGATACTACTTTTGATATAATTTCACCACCTGTACAATCCAATTTTAGGATAATTTCTAAAAGTAATATTCTGTGGCTCTGCTATCTAGTAACAAATTTTACATTAGTTATTATTTTTTTATGAAAATCGCAGGGCTTATCAATATGGGTCTAGGTAAATTTTTCGAAAACAAGTTATTCGAAAATCAGTTTATTGAAATCAATTCACCGAATACAAAATCATCGAAAGTAATTTTGTCGAAAATCAATTTTTCGAACCATCAATATTCCGAACCATATGTTTGTCGAAACCACATTTTTCGAAAATCAATTGTCCAAAAATCAATTTCCCGAAGTGAATTTACCGAAAATCAATTGTTCGGCAGTCAAATAATCGAAAATGAATTTTTCGAACAATCAATTTTTTTTGAAGAATCAATTTTGCGGATGGCAAACTTTTTTTTGAAAATCAATTTAGCAAATTGCGAGTTTTCCGGAAGCTATTTTATCAAGAACTGAGTGGAGATAAAATGGAAAACAATTAGTTAAAAACCACCTTAAGTGTACCCAGTCGGGATTCGAACCCCAATATCCTCGTCACCAGCAATTCGATCGTTTGCGAGAGTGACGCCTTAGACCATACAACCACCGAAGTGCATCCTATTCAATTTTCCTTCAGCTAAACTAACTTTTGCTCAACGATATTTCAACTCAACTACCCCTCGGTTTAACTAGCCTTTGATTGTCCTGCCTTTCAGTTAAACAAAGATAAATCGATTAAACTCTTCTTTGTATCCTCCAATTGTTTAAGTGTTCTTTGGCTTCACCGACCCTCGTTTTAATTTACCTTTAGTTAATCTGTCCTACAATTCAAGTTTACTTCTATTTCACTGATCCTTAGTTTTATTGATTACTAGTTCAACTGTCCTTTGGTCCAACTGTCCTACGATTCAACTGCTCTTACGTGATTTGTTTAGCGGGTCTTTGGTTCTACTACTCTTCAGTTTAAATAATATTTACAGCCGACTGTACTTTAGACTTTAAGCTTTCATTTGTACTGTACATTTATAAAGTATAATATATGTACCTTTATTTTTACTAAAACTTTTTATAGAAGTATGTAATGTCTTGTAATTCCCTTTACACACTTTTGACGAATTGTTAATTTAATTTCTTACTTTCTTAGCACCGCGTCTTACTACCCGTTCAGGTTATACGCTTAAGTGCTAATTACTCTAATGGATTAGAAATTGGGAAGGTTGAATACAGATGAATTGAACCCGTATTTGCGTGGGGGAGAGTGGAAAACCATTTATGAAACCCTCTCCCCCCCCATTTCACCCGAGCGAGATTCGAACCTTCATTTCCCCGTTCTCGGCAGTCCGGCTCAGCACGAAACTAGCGCGTTAGCTAACTACGCCACCGAGGTGGGTGTTAGTTTAATTGTTTGTCACATAATGATACGATCAGGTCGAGTGAGCATTTGTCTCTTTGAACCCTTCTCGACATCCTCTGACACAACTAGGAGCGCACGCGTTCATCCTCATTAGCGGCTGTTGACTCCGGGGCCCTCTGCGAAAAAACTTTTACCAGTGCGAGTGAGACGAAGAGATCCCTGAGGTGATGACGACACGATTTGTTTTCAAAATAGAAACCGTCCTTTCCCCTTTGGTGTGACGTCATCGCGTGTGCGGGGTTTCGACACGTGATGATGAGGCGTCCCCAGGCGTCGACTCTTGATTTGTCATCCGTGGGAAACAAGTTGAGATTTGGGAGGTCATAAGTGGTGCGAGGTCAAGAGCTGGGAGAGAGGGTTGAATACGATGGATGAGGCAGAAGGAGGATTATAAGAGATGAAACATAATGAGGAATACAAGAGATGAGGCATAAGGAGGATTATAAGAGATGAAACATAATGGGGAGTACAAGAGATGAGGCAAAAGGAGGATTATAAGAGATGAAACATAATGAGGAATACAAGAGATGAGGCAGAAGGAGGATTATAAGAGATGAAACATAATGGGGAAGTACAAGAGATGAGGCAGAAGGAGGATTATAAGAGATGAAACATAATGGGGAGTACAAGAGATGAGGCAAAAGGAGATATAAAAGAGAGGTTACATAAGGAGAAATAAAAGAGATGAGACAAAAGGAGATATAAAAGAGAGGTTACATAAGGAGAAATACAAGAGATGAGACAAAAGTAGATATAAAAGAGAGGTTACATAAGGAAGAATACAAGAGATGAGGCAGAAGGAGATATAAAATACATTATACAGAAGGGGTATTTATGATATAAGACAGAATACGTTTCTAACTACCTGTTCACGGATAAGGATAAGACTGAGGTGAGTTCTCCTAGGGCAGTGGTATTAAACCTTTCTTTGTTCGCGTAACCTTAGCTATAATTTAAAATTTGTACCCTCAAAGTTGTTGGTGAATGCATAAACATAATCGACATCTAACATACATACAGTAGCCCCATGGCTTCTTTGGTGCTGACTGACAGTTCACAGCTGACTTCTGACAGTCAACAGTTAGGTATATATCTAAATTTTGACTGTCAGAAGTGACAGCTGCTTAACACATGTGTTTGCAGATCATGTGGCGTAGGGATACATAATTTGATCTGGTAACTTTTCAAAGGCGTCAGCTGTCAGCTGTGAGCTGTCAGTCAGCACCAAAGAAGCCATGGTGCTACTATACATCCAAAATAATATCTTAAATTATAAATTTAAAAAATATATATATAATCTTACGTACCCCCTAGGATTTCTTCGCGTACCCCAGGTTGAATATCGCTGTCCTAAATCCCTTTTGTTCTCCACCCTCCCTCTCACCACTCAACCACTTGGATGAGAAGATTTAAACTCGTGTCTTCCATACGTAAAGTCTGCTGCCCCTTACCACTTGGCTACTAGAACGGTCTAATGAAACACAATGTTGCTTAATAGCCTACCGTATTTCTACATGGGAAAATGAAACAAAATTGATAAATGACCAGAAAAAATATTCAACTGGATGACACTTGGCTGGTTTGGAGGGACATAAGTAAGGACCTCACCTGCCAAGTCCTGACCTACTTATTTTATTATAATTTACAGGTCAAGGAAACCTTTAAATATTTCTCCTCAATTTGTTCAAGTCAGCAGACTGGACGGGAATGAAATATTCTGAGTTTTGAAACATAGTTTTAAATTTGTAGCTGGATATTTTAATGATCTAGGAGAAGTCCGAAATATCCTAAACTATTTTTATTTTCCCTGTGTAGTTTAGTGAGATCATAATAATTTAAAACAACGAACGTCACGCATATGACTTGATATTTATATAATCTACTCGAATTAGCCACCATTTCATTTTTTGGTATCCATGCATGTTATGCCTTCATATACTTCTTCTATCATAATAGTTTAACACAACAAGATCAGTGATGGTTGAGTCTCTTTCCTCTACAAATGTTTCGGCAAGGAAACTCAATAGAGAAATTTTTAAAATACATATTTAGCAGTTTAAATATTGCACAAGGTTCACTTGCCTGGTAAATTAATGGTTAAAACAATATTTCTCAAAATGTATTTTAAGTGCCACTAGTAATTTTGTTGAAAGTTTAGGTACGATAATGATATGTTGATACGTTTAGGGATGGACATATTGTTGTAGAATACACCATATTGGCTCATATCCATGAATGAATTTGATACATTACATAGCCATACATGAACAAGACTATGACAAAGGCAGCTATCGGCTCATTTCTACGTTCAAATTGGACACAAAATATTTTTATTTTATTTAGATACACTTTTATTATTATTAGCACCGCGTCTTACTACCCGTTCGGGTTGTACGCACTTACGCTAATGTGTAATGTTAGGTTGATTGTGAGATGAAATGGAGGACCTACAGTTTAACGTGGGATCCGAACCACGGTGGTAGGCCTGGCATTCCTCACAGTCACAAGTTGTGATTAATACACGTCTTGTCAGAGGTGAAGGAAGGGTTTGGCAATCATATAAATCTGTGCCAGGACCGAGGATTGAACCCCGGATCCCTAGCACAGAAGTCCGACACCTTACCACCTAGACTGCCAGTTCACTCTACACTAATATTAAATCCCACAAACATTTAAAAATATTTTATTTATTTATTCTTCCAAGAAAATTCTCATGGGTTACACCCGTATTTTCTGTTGTTTAATATAAAACATTTCCACGAACGTTGGCGGGTGGATCTATTTCCCTCTATAGTGTTCTCGACTTTATGGAGAGCTCTCAATCTAAACCCCCTTTCCCTCTTTGGTGACATATATGCACATACCTTTCTTTGTATTTGATTGTATTTTTATGATCTGCTTTGCCAGTCCCTTTTTAGTGCGACCATAACAATGTTCTCGTTTTGATTAAAACAGTCATAATACTGCAAGAGTGTAACATTTTACAGTGTCTCTTATAGTTCAGTAGGATGGCGTGGATATGTCTGGAACACTCACAACGACATAAGAACCGGCGGTGAAATTTAACATTCTGTCTCGCTAGACTAAGGAGGAAATAAGTTAGACTTGATAACCTTGGTGTATCGTGAAATAGGGTTGAAAACTCGAAATTGCTTTCATAATCATATCCGTAAATATATTATTGTGAAAGGTCGAAACTTGAGAACACACGACCTTCCTAGTTAATGACCCTGAATTTACCTGCTACACCAGTACATATGTATTAAACTGTAGATATATGTTGCTGTATGAGAAAACACATATTTTATAAGACTTTAGTAGTTATATACATAGGCCTACATACATACATATATACATACATATATACATATATACATAGATATATGTACATACATACATAGATATATGTACATACATACATATATACATGCATACATACATACATACATACATAAATACATACATAGTACATACATACACATAAATACATACATACAGACATATATACATACATACATACATACATACATATATACATACAGACATACAGACATATATACATACATACATACATACATACATACATACATACATACATACATACATACATACATACATACATACATACATACATACATACATACATACATACATACATACATACATACATAATCACGCCGTTCCCTTACGGGGTAGGCAAGAAACTGTGCATATAGCTCAAAGAACAACTCCGTACTTAATCCATCCTCACCAACTTTCTCCACACTTCCCTATCCTTGGATACTCCCTTCACTTCAACAATATCCATACACCGAGTATGCATTAAAATATATAGAATTCTTCTTTTCTAATCTAGGAAAGAGATAAAGACAGTGTTTGTGGGTAATTTGTATTTATATTATGTATATAAATGCATTGAACACAGAACCATCAGCCTCATTTCTCATGTGGGGAAGATAGTGGCAAGAACTCTCCACAGGCGACTGGAACAGAAAATAGAGAATGTGGGGGAAGGAAACATTGAATTTAGAAAAAGAAGAGGAACTAGAGACATCATCGGGATCCTGAGAATAATTTCAGAAAGAATACTGGAAGTAAAGGAAGAAGTCTACATTGGTTTCATCGAGTGGAAAAAAGCGTTCGATGGAGTGAAGTGGAAGTAACTGAAGTAAATACTCGAGAAGATCGACATCAACTGGAGGGACAGAAGGTTGATTGCAAACCTGTACTTAGGACAGCGAGTAAAGGTGAGACTGAATGATGGAGGGACAGAAGGCTTGTGGGCCACCTGGTGGAGATAGGGATAAGATATGGCATGAAGATCAACATTGAGAAGTCAAAAGTGATGGTAATTTAAAAAATAAAAACCCGCTGAAAATCAAAATAGATAAACTTTCATCATAATTTTGAAGCCGAAAATGCTCATGATTTCAATACGTTTTTAGGTGAGAAAGTAAAAATATGTTCAAACTTGTTTATAATATGATTAAACTAGACGAAGAAATTTGAATGATTTGCCCTTTTTTCGCCAAAGGATGCCGGGGAATGTGTTTGAAAAAAAACACAACTTCTATTCCAAAGTTTAGACTATCTAAAACCTCCTTGAATCAATGTGAAGAATTTAATGGCTTTATAATCAAATCCCTATGTAAATATAAACTAAAAATAAATTAAAAAAGTATAATTGAATCGGTGATTGGAAAAAGGATAACATTCCATAAATATGGTAAATTAAACTGAGATAGCCATTTTGTAGGTTTTTTTTATAAGCCATCTAATGAACGAAAAAATTAAATATTTTGGTCTCGTATCATGCTTAAAATCGGCCTTGAAGTTTCGTTGAGCGAAAAAAGGATAAGATTCCTGGAATGTTAACCTTTTTCTACTCAACAGTGAGCTTGTAAAACTGATATTAATAACAATGGACCATTAAATTTCATAGTTGTTGCGCGTGTGATGCGGCAAAAAGACGTGTTCAAAGCTCGACTAAACTAATTAAATGTGAAATAATGAAAACAAGTCCTTTATTGGTTTTTGCAGCACAAAAAACAAAATGCAAGTAAAACTATAATTAAATAATGTTTCCAACACTGTATAAATCTTACGTTTTGTTATTGTAAAGAAAATATTCTTTAGAGGGAAGATCACCGCCAAATAAATTAATCAAGTAGCGGCTCTTTATCAAATAATAAAGTTTATGAAAACATAAGGGCAGAGGACTGGAAACCGTTGCTGACCAAACCTGTGGGTCCCCATATCGCCAACCAATACTTTGTCAGTCATAGAGAGCAATTGCTGCCAATTTTTTCAATTTAATATACCAAGTTAAAATGTATTATTTTTAATTTTTGACTACCTTTTAAATATTTTTTTGTCATAAAATTATATTTTTTGCTTATTTCCTTACTGTCAAAGAATTGAGTGGAAAAAAGGATAACATTCCAACAACTTTAAACAATAATAATTAATAAACTAATGAGAATTTTCCTTTGATATTTTAGGATTGAATACTTATTGACTAGGACTACAATTGCTTAATGGTAACCTTTTCGATAAAACTTATAGTTTTATCATTAAACTTTTTTTTTTTTGTTTAACAGAAAACTAGGGAAGCTGGAAAGCTGTGCCTTTTCCACTCACAGATTCAATTTTACAACAATAGTATATATTATGAAACTTTAATCAGGGCATGAATAGGTCTGCTATACATTTTGTTTTATTTGCTAGCATCTTAAATTTTCACTTGCCAAGTTCCTTATTTACTCAAATGGTTCATTAAGTAATTGTGCAGTTATTATATTAAATATAATAAGTTTTGTAAATATAGTATGTTGATATGTCACGTGATTACCCCCATCTCACACATATATTACTCAAACCTCTTCAATATAGGTATAATGTAATCTTTGACCAATTTCAGATTTATATTTTGATATATCCTTATGTAAAGAAGGATAAATATAGTTTTATTTATTTATAATGTATTCGTAATAAATATGGTGCTTGTCCGTACAAACAAGCGTGATATTACACAACGTTGTATTTTACACCGTGAATCTTGTTTGTGTAGTAATAATAATAATTATTATTATTGTGTGTGTAACGAACGCTTGATACAACGCAGACCCCAGTTTATATTAATACTGAAGTTGAAGCTGGATGATGGATTGGCTGACAGAAAGGCTATTAGCTAATTCCTGTTATTTTCATCCATGGTGTTGACAACCTACAAACTCAAATACACTCTCAAGGACGGCATCATTATAGAAGGTCATGTGTCTAGATAACATAAAATTGAGTAGTTTCAGTTTTGGAAAACTATAACTTACTTATTTTAAATAATTACAAATTTATAGCTAAATTATAAATATAAACAAAAAGTATTTCAGTACAATTAGCAGCTAGTAATTATATTTGATTATACGGGATGTTCTGAAACTCACAGCCCAAACTACACATATAGCTTGTATGAACCAAAAGTAATACAAAATTCCTGTACACTTACATCCGGACAACTCTGCTAATACCATTAAATTGTGTTCAAAGTTTCGGCGTACAGCACCGGGATAGCAAAGCTGTTCAAGCATGCATGTACAACAAGTTGCATAGTAATTAGGCCCGCGGCACCACACATGTAATAATGGCAAGCACTTTCTGTGATGTAGGACCGTTAATGGTGACCCTCAGAACGTATTCCAATTTCTAGATGGACTGGTGTGTTGTTTACTATTAATTGTGGTATGTTCTGCTGCCGTGTTCCAAGATATTGAGGTGTTTGGTGTCGCGTGCTTAAAGCTGAGCCTACCCATAAATGCATGGTTCTAAACAAAAAAAGTATTAAAAAAATATTTAGTAATTCGACATTGTTGTTTTTTTATTTATTTTAATAATATATCTGGGTAATTTTCATAATTCTTATGGAATTTTTAAACCATGCTAAAAAAATAGTTATTGAAGTATTTTCGTTAAAATATTTCCATTTCGATGCATTTTAAATGGGAAAACAAAACTTATTAATCGATTTATTTATTTTCTTTGGAAAATTAAGATAGTGTCTGTTTATAACACGTCATTTAATGAATAATTTATTCATTTATTAAAATCTATTTTTAATTAATGAATAATTTATTCATTTATTAAAATCTATTTTTAAATTTGGGTTAGTTTCAATAATCACGACGATATTGAGCCCTAACGACTCCCAAGTCGACACTCTAGTAAAAATACATGATTTTAAATACAACTTCTCCTTCTACAAATAGTTATCTTAGTTGATAATAGGTGCCGTTAATATGATCGTTACTCATTTTCAAGCTGGAATTCACCACTTCGTAAAACGTTAGCAACGCCACCTATTTTGAGAGCTGAAAGCTCAACACACCGCCAACGAGGGTAGGCAAACCCTTAACTCCTATGCAACTTGCTGTACACGCATGATTGAACAGCTTTGCTATCCCGGCATTGTACACCGAAAATTTGAACACAATTTAATGATACTAGCATAGCTTTCCGGATGTAAGACCATAAGGATTTTGTATTACTTTTAGTTCAAACAAGCTATATGTGCAGTTTGGGCTATGATTTTCCGAACATCCTGTATATTGGTAGAACGATATTTGTATCTTTTAAATATAGTTTTTCTGTTTATAATTATCAGACTGTAATTTTGTTTTAATTTAAATTGTTTAAAATACTGTACCTCACGTTTAAAACATGACGTGCACCCTGAAAGGTAGCAGTCTTACCTTAACATAATACGCTATGGCCCATAGTGGAACTATATAAAGTAAGCTTGCTACCTAAATGGGTAAACGAATGGTATTTTATAAGACAACCCATTTTATTAAGACTGTAAACCTACTTATGAAAGTAGAGTCAAACAAGAATGTGTTTTAGCGAAACTGTTAAAACAATATTATATTACAGTATGGTTTGTGAATGGAAGCGGTAGCCAACTGTCAGTTGGAATATTATAACTACAGAAACGTAATTGAAAGGCTGTACGTGTAGCCCAGCTTGTGGTTTGTGCCATTTGGAACCATTGAGCGGTACATAATAATACTCTGCAGAGTCTGTTTGAAATCACGACTGGGTGCCGGCATCTGGTCCAGAGATCAAAGAGACGCCGCACTGACTGACCGGTGCTGGCAGCAACATCGGAGGAGTATCAGTGTAGAAAGAGACAGATGGAGGATCAACGATAGATAAGAGCACATAGAGACTAAAGTAGAGGGAGAGAGAACGTGGGAGATATATAAAAATAAATTAAATGAGAGTGATTGTAACGGAAAACGGAAAAGAGAAACATATATGAAATAGGATGAGAAACTTAGTAGAGATCTCTTGAAGAATTTAAAAAAAGGAAATATAGAGAAACAAATATAAAGAAACATAATAGAAAAAGAATAAGTAAAATACATCAATAAGTACTAAGAAGGTTGTGTGAGCAGTAATAAATCATTCGTGAAGGCAAATAAATATAAATATAATAATAAACATTTCAATAAAGAGGTAATAATAAAAGTAAGGAATATAATAATTGACGTGGAGTAAAAAAAAATGGTTCATGACTATTAAATTACCATCTGTGTACCACAAGGCTATCAATTTATTACTTATTTATTTATATGAGGTAATTAACGTTCATTTTATTAACCGACTGATTATATCAGCACACGATCTTTTCTATGAGCGAGAGCGAAATGACCTACCAATTTTGCCGGGAATACCTTTTCCCATACCTTCCAGGGTTCTGTTACATGCCCACAATAGACATGGGGCATACGTCTCTACTTCCACTACGAAATAAGTTGTGTTACGGATATTTATCGCTCAACCCAGTCTGGGTTTGAACCCACGAGCATCGAAACCTGAGGCAACCCAAGACAGCCGAGGTCAACCACAAGGAAAGCTTTTGCGTACTTGAACTTTGAGAAAAGTATTTAAATTGCTCAATATATATCATACTACCAGTTCGTTATCTTTTGTATATCTATTTATTTATTATTTAGCTTAGAGTTGATATTTACATAGAATTTATTGAGTTTTCATGATTTAAAACATAAAGTCTACTCTGTCTACTCTGCTTTAATTTATTGGATATATTTTGAAGGATAATATCTGAATAAGTCTTAAGTGATCACACAAAACAAACTAAGCAATGTTTATTATGTATCTTAGTGAAACAGATAAGTATAAATGTTGTTGTAAAGATAAACTAGTTCCAATATTACTTAATAATTTATTGTTACATTTATTTTGAGGCCCTTGTGTACCATTTTAGAATATTTAAAAATAACCGTCTAGGATCTTAACAGCCACCAGGGAACTTATATTTTTGACCTCTTCCTAGGTTAGTATGTGGGTCAGTAGTGAAGCCAAAAAGGGCAATGACCCCCCCTGGCTCTTTTTTGAACATCGTTACTGGCGAGTCAGTTTAAAACGCTCAAACGTCATTTCCGCGTTGTTTATCAAAACGGACATCTGCGTGATGGAAAATATAATACTGGAACAAAGAGCTGAAACATTATTCATGTTGACTTAAAAAAAAAAAATTTCAATCGCTTTGACACATCTCGTTTTTTAAGTGGAAAATCGGGGCAGATAAATTCAAACAACGAAGTGGTATTTCCTTTCCCGACATTTCATGAAATGACGTTTCCTGTCCACGCGTATGGTTTACTTGGAGATATTATTGCCTTTATTTACATTGGTTTACTTGGATATATTAGTGCCTTTATTTACATTGGTTTACTTGGATATATTAGTGCCTTTATTTACATTGGTTTACTTGGATATATTAGTGCATTTATTTACTTTGGTTTACTTGACGATATTAGTGCCTTTATTTACATTGGTTTACTTGGATATATTAGTGCCTTTATTTACATAGGTTTACTTGGATATATTAGTGCCTTTATTTACATTGGTTTACTTGGATATATTAGTGCCTTTATTTACATAGGTTTGCTTGGATA
>CABFWO010005357.1:0-27107 GCA_902155825.1 Timema genevievae
AATAATTTGACTTTAAAAGTGAGAATAAATAATTTTATAACATTTTTAAATAGCCCTAGTTGCATTTGTAAAACAGTTTTTTTTCTAGCACTTAATATTGAGGATCTCACAACAGTGATTCCGCACCAAATGAAGACTTAACTATCGGGATTCAAACTGTATGTATTTTCGTATTGTGCAAAGTCCGAAACACAATCCCCGGGAGAGAGGTCCAAAACTATTAGAAGTAAAATATGTATCAGTTCTATTATTGTTTAAGAATTTATACTCAAACATTTTATTTTGTTCATTACCGTTTGAATTGATGCTAGACTTGTCTACGGTTCTCTGGAAATTACACATTTACTGAGCATAAAGTTATGTTTCCGATTGATTCCCTCCTATGTATATACCTGATAATTTCAGGCAAGATATGTACTGTGTGTTTGGTGTCCTGCACTAAAACCCAAGAATAATTTTCATCAAATTAAACCCACGAACATGCACACGCATACACACACACACATACACACATACATAATCACACCGTTCCTTATAGGATAGGCAAGAAACTGTGCATATAGCTCAAAAGAATTACACAGCTCCAAGCTCTTAATGTTTCACTTTTTCACACATTTTCTACAACTTTTAATCATGTCTTACAGGGCCTACCCCTTCCTTTTGATCCACACACTCTACCTTCATATATTTGCTTCGTCACTCGATCCACATTCATCCACTCAACAGGCCCAAACCAACGTACGACGCTTTTTTCACATTGACCTATTGGATCCACTCTCAAACATACTGATATTGAAAAAAACAACCTAAATCAATTATTTAACTCGTTCTCAAAATGTTGTCATTTACGACATATACGTGATAGTCTTACTGTAACTATAGGCTGCTCCACTCTTAAATTGCAGTAAAACTTCAGTAAATTCAAAATAAAGTACTGTAAGTGTGAAATGACGGTTCTCACGAATTTTCGTGCCAGACGTTTCACTAATTATCAGTCACCACACTTGTCGGCCACTGCGTTCCTTATCATGAACATTGGTGTGACCTTCTTTAAACAGATGGACCATATTCTCACCTTAATTTCACTCATGACATCAGGCCCACAAACCTTACATATCTGACAGTAAATTTCTGCAGCGTTAAGGTTTTACACTAACAAAAATCGTTTAATGCTACGAACCTCACAATTGGCAGGATTATTTATGACAGCACTCATTGTAAATAACGCTCACAGAACATCAGATGAGGATAAAACTGAAGTAAAGGGATAGACAGAAATCTGATGAGTCAATCTATGCTATTGCACAGGCGTGACCCCACCTACGAGTCTATTTCGGCGGTCATCTCTTAAGGGACCTTACTTTGTGAACGCGCCTCGTATTAAATAACACAATCAATTCAATGTTGGGAGACTCTTTTATCCATCAAAACCCGACATAATTATCCAAAGACATTTTCAAGCAAACTCCGACATGTCCATTTATATAAGTGTGTTTCATTCAAAACCAGAAGTGTTCATTTTTGTTTTGTAAATAGATCGTTTATCTTGTGTGGCATACTTTTTTTTATAAATTGGGTACATAAACACTTTTTTTAATGCATTTTGACTTGAAAAATAATCATTAGTTAGCTTCAAGCTATAGGTTTTTGGGCTTTATCCCAAAACAATTTATGATGGGCATGTCTGATTTTGCATGAAAGCTCTTCAAAAATAAATTCAAATTTTAACTTATTTTTCGACTTTCATTATTGATTTTAAAATAAATTTAAGATGTTGATTGTTAATCACGTCAAACTAATACCTCGGTACAAAAGCTATAATAATACGTAGCATTGAAAACAAAATAACTCTTGGAGCAATAATAAGAGGTAATACCAAGAAACATCTTTAGGATACTTATGTAACAAAAAAGTAAAACGTTGTATACACGGGTTTTGGTAGAAAGTCTGTTCTGAAATGTCTTTTTTTTCTACCAAAATCCTATTGAAGGTATGAATCACTGGGATGGCAGATACGAACTAGAACGAACCAGGCCTAAAGCTTGATCCACACGTTCACCAAAAATAGAAAACAGAATCTGCTTGAGTAGCGCAGCAATTCACACACTGTATGTTGACCCATGATGCATTGCAACGCTAACTTAAAACAGCTGATTATATAAAAAAAATCTAGTGAATAAACATATTTTAGATCATTCTCCCGTGGCACAATCCAATGCATCGATACACACGCTTCACATTAACAGGTTATTTCAAAGCATCTCGCAAAGGCCAACGAAGCTGTCTGCTTGTTTCTGGCTTTAGAGCGTTTGCGTTGGCAAATGCGCATGCGCAATGATTTGAGATGTTTGGTTCAGAGATTTGACTGGTTCTCGTGTGCCTAACAAAATCTCAGACAGAGTGGACAAAGTAGAGATGAGTTATACTATAGCAGACCAGTTCACGCCAATTAGGCGGAAATATTGTGATTGGCAAAGAGCTCATCATATGACAACGTTTCTGTTCTGCGATAGTTTCTAGCCACAGTAACATTTCATATCCACAGAAAGACCACCCAATGCAAGAGCAATGCCCATTCACAGGGGCATATACATGCGCATCTCAGCACATTTTATTCTCTCCACAGAATCCTTGCCACCGCTTTGTACAGAGGCAGGACGCGACATAGTGGGAGCCCCATCTTCATGCGGATAATTCCAAGAGTGTTTTCCTTTTTCTTGACTAGCGGGAGATTGAACTTTTAGCCTCCTGATGACCAGACGGGCTGACCAGCCACGTCTACATTTAGTAATTTTACTGCACCGAGTAGAGATTTTGAGCTTCATATGAAAGCTCATGTATATTCTAGTCACAATCCGAATTTTTGCAAAACGCATCTTTATGATTATCTAATTTTTATAATGTATTCATGAAAATATATTATACTTTTAATCCCTAAATGACATATTTATGGGTATTAACTAACTGATGTTATTTTAAGAATAAGTTGCTATTATCCAACTATATTAATTTTGTTTCAATGGATGGTAATTAAAGTGAATATAAAATGATTATATGAAAGTAATTAATCCATTAAGGTCAACTAGCTTAATTAAAACGATTTAGAAATCCTCATTCTATTTCTTTTGCTCACAGACTTATCAAACAGAATTTTTAATCATCGAGTGAATCGATTGTTTTATTTTAAACAAATACAAGTTTCACAAATTTCAAAGTTATCTACATACTATGCACATTCATACCATTAGATTTCTCCTCATACGCTCAAAGCTCAGCACATGTACCGGAGAACACCAACAAACCATAACTATTGTTTCTATACACCCAAATAATTTTAATATCTAAAACGATTCATTTAATCTACTTATAAGAAACACTTTAAACGTCCCTTCGAAAATTTACCTTAAAGCAGTAATATTTATTATAAAATTAGTATCTATTCATAACAATGAACAAGTCCAAAGAGTATTCATCTTGTTGTAAAGCTCCTGTGATTTTGTATTTGCAATAGCGTTAATTGTTTTTACTTTTTCTTGACACCTCGGAAAGATAGAGTATTATGATCGTCAAAAATATCAAAATCGAGATTTTGATAAATGTCGACGTTTCATGTACCCCCTGAAACAAAAAAGTGTTTTTCGCATTGCCGTATGTCTGTAGCTCGGGCTAAAGCCGAAACTATTTTACAGATTAGGCTAAAACTTTTTATCTAGGGTATTCATAAATTGCTACCAAGGTTTTTTTTAAATTTGATATCCAACCCTAAATTAAGGGTAGCCTAGTTTATTGAACAGAAAAAAAGAGAAAAATTTATTTTCTCTAAATTCACTCTAACGGTTTTGATTAGATCTTCTATTTGTACATTGTTTTTTATTATTATAAACAAGATGTCAATTCTCATTGTCTTAGAAAAATGACTTTGAGGGTAATTTACATGAGGGAAATTTTCCAATTTTCATCATTTCTCCGCAACTATTTGAGCTACAAAATAACTTATCATTGTAAGGTATTAGAACCTACTATTAATGAGAAAAATCTTGTATTTGAATTATATTTTTATAAAACCAATAGTTGAGCTATAAGCATATAGGCCTCGATTTTTCTCGTTTTTTCTGTAACAGTGTTACTAGTTCCTAGCTCCTACCATAGAATATGTAAGTAACATTGTATATTATTTTATTTATGATTTTTGTCATTCATATTTTTTTAAATTACATGAAATAATTATTTCCCAAAACGTTAAAGCAATAAATACTTTTTAGTTATAAGTTAATTGAACATTTTCTAATATTTTTAGATCGAATATTCTACAATAAAAATTATATTGACTAGGCCTACACAAATAATTCAATTGATTAAACATTCAAATGAGTAAAGTACGAGTATAAAACTCAAAAATGGAAATATGACTAACCTCACAAACAATTAAATTTATTACGCTCACAAATGAATAAAGAAACTACTATCACACAATAATGAGTAAAGCAATCAAATTCCAAATTAGTATATTTACTAAAATCACAAATGAGTGAATAAATTAAAAATAACATGTGTGTAAATGCATTGGCCTCAAAAATTGGTAAATTTATCATGATCACAAATTAGTAAATAAATGTGTGTAAAGAGAGAGATAAAGTTCACAAAATAAAAAAATTATTACAATCACAAATCATCAAATAAATTAAGATCACATGTGTGTAAAGAGCTTATGTCCACAATTTGGTAAAAATTTACAATCACAACTGAGTGAATAGATTAAAATCACATGTGTGTAGCGATTAGTTCACAAATGATCAGAGCAATTAGGTTCAGAGATGAGAAAACTGATAAAATCAACAAATCAAAAATTTTTTGTTAAAAAATCTAATAATTTCACAGGAATTTTATAAGGGCACCTAATGGTATATTTTACATAACTGTTTAATTTAATTATATTTATAAGATGGTGAAACCTTTTGTGCATTTTTTTAAAATAAACAGTTTAGTCTAATTTTACCTGAAAATTTAAACCAAAAAAAACTTAAATTTTGTTTATTCTCACTTAAAAAACTTAATTTTTAAACATCGAAAAAAATTTAATCCTATGCCAAATTGATAATTTATTTACATAATTTAAGAATCTAAGAAACGAATGAACCACCTGACGAAACGACCATATAATTTTTGATGCCAAGGAGGTTCTGGCCTCTCCTCTATCCAGTCAAAATATGGCCCCACTTCCACACAACTTGTGTCCATCCCCCACTCTATAATTTCTTCTTTAGAAATACACTCATCAAAATTTTGGCTATCATCAGTTTCAAATCTGGCATACAAATATTTCTCCCAATCAACTATATTTTCACTTTCTCTCTCTTTTTCCAAAATTTTGTTGAATTATAATTCTAAATGTCTCACTATTGCACAAATTTCCTCGAAATCAAAATTTCTATAAAGTGTGTATCTTTTATACTTTATGGGATTTCTGGGTGGTAACATATAGTTCGGAAAAACTACAAGAGGAGCATTCATTTATCTTTCATTCTTTTCGAACCACCAGTCCAAATAGTAATGTTTAGGTATTAGTTCTTGGTACTTATACTTAACAATTTTTTTCTCCGAATTCTCTTGTTCTTGGGATATTTAGGAAGATTTTTTGTGTTTTGTTCAATTTTATTCCAAAAATAAATGGTACCATAGCTAAAGAAATTTTGCCCACCCCCTTTTCAAAATATTTTTCATAAGAATTTATTTTGTCCAAATCAGATTTAATTTTATTTATGTCCAAATGTTGAAGATAAAAATATGTTCTAATTGGGCCTGATAAGGCTTGTGCTCCCATCACCCCGTTTTGTTTGATGCCCAACATGTACACTTCCTGCCTGTATAAGAAATATCAAATTTTAGAATTCATTACATATTGTAACGTGGGGCTCGTTGCCGTGCGAAACACGAGTTCTTTTTAAGGATATTGCGATATTTTGCAGGTTAAATACGAACTAAAATACTCTCAGATCACCCAAGGGTTTAATTATTTAAGAAAAACCACACGAAATAAACATTCACAGAATTCCATATACAGATAAAAAAAACAAACACAACAAATTCCGTCGTCAAGGTAATAGTCTCTAAATTAATAAACAAATGAAACACAAATACAATAACGCTGAATCAATGATAGATAAGCAATCTCGTTACAATATGTTTAGTACCACTTTAATAGACATGAAAAAAAGCATATACCCTTGTTTTAACTCTAGAATGCTTCGCCATGTGTTCCTTTACATTCGGTACACCTTTTCTAGATTCATACTCATATTTGAGTCATACACCAATAATTACCATAATTAATATTCATATAATCCCTTTACTCTAAGTATTTACTACCTATTAAGAGTTTCATAGGCAAAGTATTAATAGTTCAGGGTTTGAGCATCGAGAACCTCAATCTTTCCTTGCAAATGTCAGTTGATTTTTTCTCTTGTGATCCATTCACAATTACTTAATTCAACATTTTATTATAGATCATAGCGAAATTGCGTTGGCGTTAGCCAACTACACCACCAAGGCGGGTCAAAAAACTAAAAAAAAACTATTGTTTTTGCCAGTCATCAGCATATCAGCTGCAATAACAAGTTTAGAAATCGGTATGTTACTACCCTTCACAAAATATGTAGGGAATACACTAAAAATTTATTTTCCCCTAGTGTGTCCATGAAGAGGAAGCAGCTTAACAAACTCTTCCCTCACCGTAAAATCGGAAAAAACCATTCCAACAAACATACACAACTGTGCAACATCCGACATGTCTGTACTTTCATGAAACTGAAGTGAAAAATATTCACACGATTGCAAATCATGATGTACCTGGGATTCAAAATTATTAGAAATCTGTTCAACTCGTCTAGCAACAGTTTAGTGAAACAATTGAATGTTTTTTTTATATGGAAGACGTAAGTTCATATTTATCTTTGTGACCATCAAACAGATATTTGGTGGCACTCATCATTGCTTCTTTATTGACCTCCCCATCGCTGAAGGTGTCTTTCTCTTAGCTATCACATGGCAAATTTTGTAAGAAGCTATTGTGACGTTAATTGATTGCTGAACAGGCTTTATAAACACACTTTGTTGCAAAGTTAATATGGATTTGAGAGCCTTCACGGTGTGCTTTCGTATTTCAGAATTTACAGAAAATTCACTATTGAAGTTTTTATGATTAGTTGAAAAATGTCACTCTACATTTGTTTTTTTTAGGAACAGACACGCTACCATTACATAATAAGCACACGGGTTTGCCTTTGTATTCAATGAAACAATACTGTTCCATTAACTGTTAAAACTGTAGACTCACTGTCGTTTACACTTGTTTAAAACCACTATATGAAAAATAATAATACTGATAAGTGATAAAAGAAGATGCGTAAACCCGAACAAGTAGTAAGACGCGGTGCTAATAATAATTATTATTAATATTATAACAGACGTAAACTGTATTTAATATTAATTATGTTGCAGGAAAGATAAAATAAAAAAATGGGGTGTGACTGTGTCATGGACACGGCCGTGTGTTGTACGTGAATACGTTTATGTAACAGCTGACGATTAATTCTCCGAGTCAAAAGTTATACTAATTGCAAATATCGATACGCAGCAAAATAACCTCAAAATGGCGGCGCTTCCCCCTCCCCCACGCGCGATGCGTCACTGTTCTCGCTTATCGTAATGAATTCTTTGATCCTTTAGCTATCCAGTGGTATAATTTAATTTTGGATGTAGAGGAAAGATTCGAAACTATAACACCAAATTGTATCCCCCGATTTTGTTATCATTAGGTTTTTTGGATTGCCCCCGTATGGTAGCAAATTTAAAGACGTATTCACGTCAAAATACACTGATAACTAACACACTGTGTAACGATACCGATTTGGATCGCTCTCATATATTTAAAAAGTCATGGATGAAGGTATTTTTCTTCAATAAATTGTATGTAAATTATCCTTTTAAGACCTCATCCATGGAGAATCACGCGCTTTTCAGAAATAACGTAAAAGGATTTCACCATTAAAACTTAGTTTTTATTTCAAAATTTAATTCCGTAGTATTTACCAAACAACGTAAGAGACGCCAGCTCCCTATACCCAATAGGAAGCTAGCCTTCAAGACACCTGTCGCAGGGACGCTTTCGATTTGTTGGTTTTGACACTGGTCACGAGAGGTCCAAGGGGCAAGGGGTATGTCATATATAAGCTGTTTGTGCGTATGAACACACAGTGCCAGCGACATAAACCTAGGGAGTAGTCACATAAATCTACTGAGTGCCAGTGATATAAACTAACCTGTATTTCAAGTAAAATTGTATAAGAATATAAAATCACTCCAATAAATCGTGTGCAACATTAACAGTTGTATTTATTCAAGTAAAATATAATAATTGGCGCTCGATCACAGGGCTATAATAACCAATTATATCACAATCAATTCAAGAAAGTTGTAATTGGCTCCCAATCGCGGGACAAATATATCTAAAATAAACCGTATCATTTTAATTGGCGCTCGATCACGGGGCTATAAATACCAATTACATCACAACAATAACGAAACGTTATAAATTGACGCCCAATCGTGGGTTCAAACAAACCGTAATATCATAATTGGCGCTCGATCACGAGGCTATAACTACCAATTATCACACAAATATTCCGTATCATCAAAATTGGCGCCCAACGCGCAACCTAACATTTTAATTGGCGCTCGAACACGGGGCTACAAATACCAATTATATCTCAATAATTCAGTAACGTTTTAACTGTTTGTACTTCTTGTCACAACATAAGCTAGAATCTTACTGAAAATATGCCTGTTTGTGTTGCTCCTTAGGGGACGGCCAGACTGGGCGAGCGCGCGAGCGACCAAAATATAAAATAGAACACAATGGTTGTAATGAGAGGTGGCCAGACTGGAGTGAGCGCGCGCTTCACCCAGTACAGTCTAGTTTACATGCGATATGCAAAATTATTGTATGTTGGTTTATTGAGTGCTAGGAGAACTTCTCATTTTGACATTTTTATTAATATCGATAGGCTTAGCACACTTGCTACTAATGGCCTAATTTAATTGGTGAGATCATAAACCATATATATCTATATATATCTGATATGTTAAGATAATTCAATATTATAATCAAAGAAGGCCTTTACAAATAAGAATCGCCATTAGTGTGGAGAGAGGACGAGAAAACCACAACAATAAATCACTTGTCAAAAACCACCCTCAGTTCACTGATCCAAGATTAGAACCTTTGTCTCCTCATCAACAACTATCAAGATCTATTAATTGTTAATCACTCGCTCGCCAGTTTGGCCACGCAGCCGCTCGCACGCTTGTCAGTCTGGCCGAACCCTTAGAATTGGAAGTGAACAATACATAACGGTAAGAAGGAAGAAGCATTTATGACACCTTCACAATAAGTGACCCACTCCTTGGAAGCAGGGTCCGAGGTTGTTTCAACGGACAGAAAATACTTCTTATTAATTTTATTTCTGCAAACAAGACATCCGATTTTCTTTATCTAATGAAAAAGCATCTAACCAAAGAAAGGGTGTGGCTCGTGGAGGCATAAGAATGAATAAGATAAATAAAATATAGTGGTGATACCGTTCCCGTGGGAACGCTAGATGGAAAGAATGAACTGTAACTATGATTCTAAAAAAAAAAATTGAAATTTCAGTTAAGCTTAAATTTGTATACGGAGGGCGTCAGAAAAGCATATTACATGTGCCATGGCGCTCCCGGGGGCATTATTTATCTTACCTTTATGTTATCTCATGTATAGCTCTCAATCATGTTTTTAAATATTATTGGAGGAATTGAACGATATTAATTTTCATTGCTGTATGACCAGTATTAACATAATTATGTATTGAATTTGTATTACTTAAGTTTTAAGAATGAAATAAGTAGGTAAACAATTATTTATATAATAACAAACTGGAAGGAGTTAATAAACAATTCTAGTTTTAGATGAATTTATTGATCACTGTAGTTTTATAACAACAACAAGGAAGGTTGAATTAATAGAAAGTGTACCCGCGTTGGTGTAAAGATGGTAGAAAATTATTTTAAATAAAACCTACCAAATCTACCAAAAGACGGTTTGAGACGATCATCCACACTAAAACTCAAACCCTGCAATAAATTGTCCTGATATGAATACTTATATTACTGCGATATTTTGCTTTTTAAAATATTATTAGTTTAACCCTTTCCATTAAACTTTTTTTTCCAAGTGATGAAAATATGATTACTAACCTTTATAGTAAAAATATAGCTAGGACAAATATTTACCTGCACTTGCGTGTAATGTGAGTGGGAAACTATTTGGGGATAGTCAATCTCATTACACCCAACTGGGATTCAAACCCCGATCCCCCAGGTCATCATAAATCCCGTATATTGTGATAGTGACGCCTTAGACCAAGTGGGTCCTACCTTGGTAGTTTAGTTAAATGCGTATGGCCCTAATTAGTAGTAAGACGCGGTATAAACAAATTAAGCGTATTTGTCTGATGTGGTGGCTCGTGCATCTGTCAGAAACTCAGTCTGCATGGTTCACCTTTAACAGCAGTTCCTAGACCGCATATATTCTTGATGAGAGCCCCGTGTCGGGTAATGAACACGAACACACGAACACACACACACACACACACACACACTGTGGGAAGTTAACAGAGGCCGTCCAATGTTCCGGGAGATTGTCTAATTCAAGACATTCTCTCCAGAACCAGGTGAATACTAGCAGAGAAACTTCTGGAACAAATGAACCTTAAGTGATTGAGAGGTTAATAGATAGAAGAGAACTCCCCAAAAATAGTTCGTAACAGTAAAATCAAATCATAAGAAGTAAGTTTTGCAACAGTCAGCAAAATGATAAAAAAAAATTCTAATAGAGTTGTTTATTTAACACTAAAAACATTTTAAGGGCAGTAAATACAACAATATATATGAGCAGGTCGAAATGTCCTTCATAGTATATTCATAGTCAATATACAAATAATAGGTAACAATTAGGTAAGAATGAGTAATTACCCCTAATAATAATAATATCTGGAAATAAATTTGCGGCCTCAGCCATCAGTATTATTTTGAGAGATAATATTATTTTTAAATAAACTTTACACAAAAATAATAAGAAATAAAGTAATATACATTACTGTTTTAACTCTATGGTATCTGAGGGTAGTTGTATGAATATTCTTTTCCTTCTTTTAGCACCACGTCTTACTACCTGTTCAGGTTATACACCTATGTACTAATTACACTAATAGGTTAGGAGTTAGGAAGGCTTAATTAAGAGGAACTGCACTCGCATTTGCGTGGAGGGAGAGTGGAAAACCACCCTCAGTGCACCCGATCAGGATTCGAACATTAATCTCTTCGTCTTCGTCAGTCTAGTCCAACGCGAGATTAGCGCGATAGACCATGCGGCCCCCAACGTGGGTATGAGTATTCTTAAATGGGTCAACTGCCACCAAGGAACCCCTCAAATACTATACCGGATAGCCCACACAACAAAGGTCATAAGGACCAGCATATGGAACATACTAGTAGTTTCAAAATCAAGTATAATCCAATCAGAACACCATAAACATGTGGGGTCTCTATTTAAGTTAATTCCCAATTAGGACTTTGAACATAAAAATAATCTGTGCGAACTATGCGACCATCGTTAGGGCCAGGACAGTATAAAACTCCTTCATAGATCACTTGGGAACAATTCAAGAACCAACCCACGTGCAACAAACTATTTAATCAGTTTGTACTAACAGGATGGCACTCAGGTCATATTCCAAAACTAGACACACAATAATTGACAATTAGCCTACATAATTAACCATTTCACAGTAAATACCTGGAATGAATTATATCAAATAAAAATTATAAAGACACTAATCTTATTTATTCTTAACAAAAAGAATAAATACACCTCGGACAAGTAACGCTTCCCTACATATTATAAATTAATATATAAAATACAACATTTTCGCGTCTTTCGTCCTAGTTGAAGACACCATTCCTGTGGTACCCAAAATTGCCATGATGTCTAGGGCGATTCTTCTAGCAAGTTGATGGAGAAACCCAAACGGGTTCGTCTGACATTGCTCAATGACAAATTAACTGTGAAGAATGAACAAATATCTCTACGTTATTCCTGGTATGATTAGTAAAAATTTCAGACACTTGAGGGTAAGGGTTCGGCCAGACTGACATGCGTGCGAGCGAGCGCACAAGCGACTGGGTGGCCAAACTGGCGAGCGTGCGAGCGCGTAATTATCAGATAGCTCTCTATAGTTGTTGACGAGGAGGATACGAATCTTGGCTCAGTGAAATGATGGTGGGTTTTGACAAGTCATTTATAGTTGTGGTTTTCTCCTCCTCTCTCCACGCTAATGGTGATTCTTATTTGTAAAGGCCTACTTTGATAATATATAAGTATTTTAACATAATCAGTTTTACGTATATGTATATATATACACACATATACATATAAGTATGTTTATGATCTTACCAATTAAATTAGGCAGTTAGTAGCAAGTGTGCTTAACCTATCGATACTAATAAAAATGTCAAAATGAGAAGTTTTCCTAGCACTCAATGAACCAACATACAATAATATTTCCTAGCGCCTGTAAACTAGACTGACACCGGGTCGAGCACGCACGCTTGAAAAATAGAACCAGTTCTATCTTTCAAGCGTGCGCGCTCCAGTCTTGCCACCTCTCATTACAAACAATGTGTTCTATTTTATATTTTAGTCGCTCGCGCGCTCGCTCACCCAGTCTGGCCGCCCCCTCAGATATGAGAGGTCTCTCGAGTAGTCCAGAGTTTACCAAGCGCATGCGTAGCCTGGCGTCGAATCTCCTATGTTTGACGTTGATCGCTGCCCTCAATGTACATTTTGTAAGAGCATAATTATTTTAAGGTTTATTCTGGCAAGATGTTAACCTACGATTGTTTATTTCCTTGGAAGTCAAGAGTGTTGGGTTGCCATCCTGCTGATAATGGCATATATCTCATATAGCTTGCATCCTGTTGACGAGCGAGCACGGTGCGACCGATGGACCTTCCTGGCTGGTGAAATATCAAGATCAGAAAGTTTAGGTGAGAGACTAAGACGGTTGTTGTGTGTTGGGAGCCATGCTGTGTGCATGTGGGTCGGTATCGTGCACGACTGCGTAATGACGATATAAAATGTGATCTGGTAGTTCACCCCGTCGAAGGGTCGATTGCGGATCCAGAGGTTCCAATATTGTGCCTGCTCTCTCGTCATGGGAGATATACCCGGTTACTTATGTAGTAGTTTAGTCACCTGAATAGATTAATAAATATACATTATTGGACTAACACTTGTCTCATTCCCCACGAACCATCCATTCCAACCCCTACCGCTCGGGGTCCATCCCAACCATGTAAGTCCCTACGGTGCCGCGGTAGTGCTGTAGTTAGAGTTGGCTACCGGGCACCCAAAGAAAGTAGTTAGTGACCTTACAGTTTCAAGTTTCTTGACGTGAGCAGGCCTTGGTTTGAAGTAGGTGCGACCTGGTTTAATGAGACACGCGAACACAATACCACCTTAACAGAGGATAAATAGTGGTGAGTATTCATACTGCTTGTAGTCGTATAATAGAATCAGACGAATAATAAATATAGAAGGCATTAATTAGTTGTTTTTGTGTTGGCTCATAAGTAGTTTTAGAACGGAACACACCTGAGAATCCAGAACCAGATAAATACTATGAAGTAAACATATGGTGAAACTGAGGTTCTAGAATCAGGTGGAAATTAGCAGGGGCAAGCCACCTATTGTGGCTGGAGAGAAATGATCGTGGCACCTACGTATACATTTAAAAACAAATTTAAAGTCAAAACAAACCGTAACTCTGTGTACGCAAACTAAACGTCAGACCCATCTAGTCTGGTTTTCTGGTGACGAGACGTCAGAGATTGATTCCCAGCATTTTGTATGGAGAGAAGTTTTTCCTAAATGGTTTCCCACTCTACCTTTAGTCAAATGTGCGTACATTTGTTTCAAATTATACCTTCCTCATCCCCTCTTCAATAGCGTAATTGAAATGCATTTGGCTCAGGGAAGATTTTAAGATGAGTTGGAGAAAAAATATTGTTTATTCCGTTAGTTTACTGTTGTGAATGCAAACGTATTTCCACGTCTAACGGGGGAGGTGACTTCTGATATTGTCAAGCCCCCAAAATATCGATCAATCAATGAAGAGTTTTGTGCAACAATCAATCAACTGAATTTTTTTATTGTCAAGAAAAAAAGTTTTGCCCCGTATAGTTTTTTTCTCCTTTTATTGAATAAGATATATCGTTTGATGCGAGACACGGTTGAATGCTCTAACAAATGGCATTCCTGTGGCTCTGGAGGAATTCCAGTTGTGTGTTTATACCAATAACAAGTCAATAAATCATGATACGAACTGTTACTTTTAGTTTATCTAGAATTCAATAGATTCCGAGCGTTTTTTACTCAAAACCCACACCTTGAAGGCTTACAAAACAAGTAGACGTGAATAATAATCTATATTAATAAAATTGAAAGTTTGTTTGTTAGTTTGTTTGTCACGAGCATTGCGTGATATCTACCACACGCAGAGGACTGAAATTTTAAAAATTAGTAGCTTCTGTGTATGAACATGTGCACCTCGAAGCCGGAATTTAAAAATTTAAAGCTACCTTCCACGTACACATTCATTAAATTAAAAACATTTCTCCCGGAAACAACCGGGTACTTCAGAAATGACTAGATTACTCTAGTATATTTTCAAATATATATAAATCTACGGTATCACTCCAATACACGGTTTAAAAGTATTGTGTATGACTAATCACGATTTAAAATTATCGAGCTGTAAAATATTTGTGAAGAGTGATTGTTCATTAATATTGATTCGCATTATCTTTAACTATTACTATTTGAAGATGACCAGACAATTAGCTAAGTTGGTAGCTTATCTGTCTTCTGAACCATGGGTACTAGGTTATATTCCCAGCATGGGCGGAAAATGTATCTTTGATAGAATTGCAGTATTGCCTTTCAGAGCTATGGCTGTGGTAATTATGGTGTCTAATCTATAGAGTTAGTTTGAAGGCCATTTATTTATATAATCAATTGTAACCAGATAATAGACATAGCATAACACAAATAAATGAAAATAAATCATTATTATAAAAGGGATTAATTTATTTTTAAGTCAAGTTGTTCTAACACTCATTGGTCAGGTGTCAACCGAAAGAGATTATAATTTGAGGTAAGTAGAGAAGATTCTATGTATGATTGGTCAAACGTAGAGCCACCGGCTGAGAACATACTACAGGTAAAGTTTTAACGAGCTCTGCTTATCCTGGAATTACTTGAAAAAATGACACTGACAAAATGCTTTAGAAATAATACAGGGAATAGAAAAACGTGTCTGGGTTTTTATAGTAAAATATCTATAAAAATAAATTAGTTGAAATAAATTAACCAAATCAAGGCCCTGTGTTGAAGCTAAACAGAAGAAAACTTGCAGTGTTGCCACACCGTTCACAACAAAAATCCCGTAGGTAGCTCAAATATTTCTGAAGATATTTAATTATGGAGTCCCGAATACCTTTTATCAAAGACCGCTGACTATCGTATTAACAGAACTGCAATTACAGTTGGTGTTAACTACTTACATAATATCTAGAATCAACAAGAGACCGTGGAAAATATATGGCGTGAATAAACTAAACTGACCCAGGCCACTGGCTTGAAACAGTAATGGATGTAAAAACAAGACACTAACATAGCATTTCACTTGATAAACGTCATTATGGGACATCATCATCATTCAGAAAGGAAAATATCATTTCTATTATAACTCTTCAGTTTTCCCGTTGGTCACTTAAATACATACCAGCAATGTTTTCATATATATACATATTATTTTTGCATAACACCTTACGTCACCCCTATGGTGTAGGAATAAGTAATAGGTGTAATTTAGACCAAATGTACCTGTGGTGGCATGGAGGGACGATGGGATATTCTTTAGTAAGAACTATCCTCAGCAACCAACCAGGTATTCAAACCCCGATCTCCCCACCATAGGCAATCCAGTTTATTGTGGGAATGATGCCTTAGACTATACGACCACTGAAGCAGCTGACCAAAAGATCTATTCATCCACTTTAGCCGTTGATAATTAGCCGATTCTTGTTTCCTTCGCAAGGTCAACCTGATAAAGAGCAGAATTCTGTGACACTCAAATTGGTTCCCTTCTCTAGTTTGGCCAAAGAGGTACTCAAGTTCTAGCCCGCGAGTAATTTTAGGCCTTGGACACAGACAAGGAAACAGTTCTCAGTCTTACTAGAGTTTAGCTGCGTTTCTTGACAGTTTCAGGCCTTGGACAAAGACAAGGAAACAACAGATACTCAGCCTTACTGGAGTTTAGCTGCGCTTCTTGAGCTAGGTTTAGTCCTTGGTCACTGAAGACCACTAGTTACAGTCCTCAGTGATAACAGCACTTCCAATTGAGATATTTCTAAACAACTCTCTCTCAACATGTTCGTTGTAAAGGCTACAAGATCAAGAGTAAGTTACTCATAGTGGCTGCCTGAAGTGATCAGGTACCAGCAATCTCACCTCTTAAACTCACCCTTTAAATTCACAAACCTTTTCACACAAGGGGGTATTGTGCAGTCTGAGTAATCTCGTTAAGAAGGTTGGTTTATGAGAAAGGGGGTATGGCTACTCTACCTGTCCCTATTTTTGTGAAAGCCGTCTGATTGACACTAGAACTTTTTTTTCTACTCTCTAGTAAAACCTTTTTTAAAATGAATTCTTTAAAAATACTCGCTTGATAGCGATGCTGTTACTTGAAACTGCATGTAGCGATCCCCAAGTTGAAGGACTCAAGCTCTACAAAAAAAAAATGCTCAACCATATTAATAAGGAGGTTTGGTATCTAGTGTATTTTTGTCTGGGGCCTTATAGTATACCACTTCGAGAATATTTCAGAAACATTTATTTGCATCGAGGCTAGTATTTATAGACTTAAACTTCTTCCGCCATAGTTGTCTGTCTAACCGTTATATAAATGGGGTGGTGGAGTATTTTAAAAAGCATTCAAATAGTAAATTATGAGTAAATCATAGTAAATCTGGAGAGACTAGACGTGAACATCACCGGAGAGACTAGACCTGGACGTCATCCCTTATTTCACAAGGTTTAAGAGCAAGTGATTAAGATGAAGTTATTGAATAGACCGCATGGTTCAATTTTGTATTTATAATGTTACTTAGAAAGAAACGATAAGCAAATAGTTGGTGTTTTTATATTTTGTGAAGAACCCACATATACTTAAACCCAGGACCATTTAATAACTTTATTACTACCACATACTCCTACTTGATTGACTATCACTTAAAGAAATAGTCGCAACTCAATTAGTTAACCAATTCCCACGTTGATTTAAACTTTATACTGCTCACATCTTGAAAACGGAAAAATAGTCAATGTATCCTTCATTTTTTGTTTATCTTAACACTATTTTCGTTTCTAAAAGATATCATTCAAATGTACTCTAACTATAGTCGTGATCACTTGTTTCAGTTTAATACACCACCGATAAACTAGCGTGCGACAGCTGTGCGATTATACCTTTCGATAAGTTTTGCTCTTGCATGCAACATTGTTCAATTAGCCCTGACGATGATAATCGATACAACGTGCAACAGTTGTGTGGTTCGCTTTGGGCTAAGCCTAGAGAAACCTTTAGGAATATATTTGCTCATAATAATCATGTAGAGGCACTCCCAGAATGTCCTTGGGAGAGTTGTAGTTAGCATACTCTATTACTAAATTATCTTATAACTTACTTTTTGGCAATAGAATCTCTAAAGTTCATTGGGGCATTTACAAAAGGACATCCTATCCCTATCTTAAGCTAGTTCTCTCCAGTCCCCCTCATTACACCCTATCTCATCTAGTTCCATTCTAATGTTATCCTCTCATCTGCGTCTAGTTCTTCTCAATGGCCTCTACCCATTGGGTTTGCCAGTCAGTATTTTGAACAAGATTCTATAATCTCCCATTAACGCTGCATGTCTTGCCCGCCGTACTCCCGTAATATGCAAAACTTGACTATCCTAACAATGTTTGGTGATGAGTATAGGATATGTAACTCATCATTTTGTAACATCCTCCACTCTAAACTATTTTCATCCCCTATTTGGATCATACTTCTTACGAGATTCTCGGAATTGGCAAGCTTCAACCCTAGAACAACAATAAAGATCAATCTGATGACATATATAAAATTAACAATGCACTTATTTCGAGGGGGTAAAGAGAATTAAAATCTATTATAACATATTTAAATTACGTTGAACCCCTTGGAATAAAAGTTAAAATTAGTGAAATTAATTACACTTTCACTTTATTGAAAATATTAAGCTTAAGCACCACGTGATGTGTACACCTATAAGTGGTTAAGCTTATCGAGAAATGATTATAATTATCTGTTGAGATGGTTTGTACAAAGATTATAGCTATATTTTCTTATTATGATTGCATTTGACAAAAAGTATCAACAACGGATCAGATTTATACTATTCAACGAATATTAGAAAAAAAGTTGAATACAACATGATACATTAATTATACGAGTATATAGATTTTAAAAATACTTATTACTAAAAGAACCTAATTTAATGAAATTTTATCAAGTTTGGGATACCCAAAACACTTGTAATGCTAGTTGAGGTATTGAGGCTGATACGCGTGGGGGAGGGGGGTATGGGTTTGATGATACTTATCAGATACTTTCAAAATACATAATGGGTTGAAACAAGGAGATGCACTTTCCTCATTACTTTTTAATCTAGATTTAGATTATGATATTATGGTAATGCAAAAGAGTAGGGAAGGGCTGACTTCAAACGGTGCAATAGAGCTCTTGGGATACCCAGATGATTTAGCTTTGTTGTGGAATAGTAAGGAAGATGTTGCAAGAAATGCAGAAATGTTATTAGAGGCTAGTAAAGAAATAGGTTTAGAAGTGAAGGCTCAAAAGATTGAGTAAGTGATCACAGAGAGAACACAGATTGGGACGATAATTTAGAGATTACTGTGAACAACATTTAATTTGACAGGGTTAGTGAGTTTAAATATTTAGGAACAATTTAACTAAAAATAATGATATTTGGGTGAAAACTAGGAAAATAATACAGTCGGGAAATGCATGCTATTACTCGGTCTGTAAGTTGTTGACATCTCACCTGCTTTCAAGGAATGTAAAACTCAGAATATACAAAACAATACGTTTACATGTTGTTTTATATGGGTGTGAAACGTAGTATCTTAATTTACATGACAAAAACAAATTTAGGGTGCTCTAAAGCAAGGTTCTTAGGAAAATATTAGGTCCAAACAGGGTCGAAGCTACTGGGGAGTGGAGGAGGTTACATAATGATCAGTTACATACCCTGTACTCATCAAAATACATTGTTAGGATAATCAAATCTCGTACATTACAGTGGGCAGTAAATTAGTTGTATTACAAGGATTGTAAAGTGTAATCCATATCATTTCCTTCAACGTCATCATAATTATTTAGGTCAATGCTATGTAAAATAATGTATGGTGGGCGTATCCCTACCTCAAGCTATACGGAACCTCGAAATGGAGACTCAAACAATCGGGATTGATGTATTAGCAAAGAAGAGTTTAAGCAATTAATAAATTAAAATAAAACCACTGTTTCTACTCTCACAGTATAAATATGTTTAATATAGAGAGAAAAGTTAGTGTTGAAAGGTAGAAATTAATAGATCTAATGGTAGTTGGGTCTAAAACACTTAATAGCCCATCTATCCTCATTGATAAAGAGTAATTTAGGTAAGTAATACCACTACTATCAGGCCTCACGTTTCGGGAAGTTTTTATATATTTTATATTAGGAAAGAGTAAAACAGTTTCATTACATTTTTTAAAATACACCTATTTTAAAATAGAAAAGCTACTAAACTATCTAAATTTCACTGTTATCAAGTGAAGAACGCACATCATTGTGGATTTTAGGTCCATTGTGATCTTTGATCTCGGTTAGTCGGTTGTAAGATGGGCTCTTAAAATCTATTTCCCCCAAACATTTCGTGTGAAGTTTTCTGATCACATTGACCCAATAAACTAGTTCCAAGTCACACGCTGTTGTACTTGGTTTCTTAAGTACACCGCAAGCCAGATGTATCTCTCTCCACAAGTTTTGAGGATGACCTTAATATCTATCAGATGCCGCAAAGCCCTCACAGACCATTGCCAAGTTTCTCACAGTAACTAACGAGTGGATCCACTGCCAAACCTCCTCGCAATCTGTGTCTCTGAAACTTACTTTATGATGGTTCAATGGATGGCTCGCATATTTATAAACAAGACAAACAAATATTTTGTTCTGTTTAGAAAATAAAAGTTAAATATAAAATGTATCAATCAGCCATAGTTTGTCAATAAGCTCACACGTTTTCGTTTGAAGAAAACTCCAAAAGTCAACGAAAATTTTTTTTTTAAATAACATTAGTGGTCACGTGGTCTAACCATCAATCTCGTGTTGGACTAAATTGCTAGTGACGGGAGGGCTGTGGTTTGACTTCCGGTCAAGTGTAATGAGGGTGTTTATTCATAAAGGATTTTCCACTCTCCCTCCGTGAAAATGCGGGTAGATTTACTCTAAAAGCATACCTTTCTCATTCATATCCCAATAGCGTAATTAATGTGTGCATATAGCCCAAACAGGTACCAAAGTGCGATAAATACTTTATAGTCTACATATCATATAGGTATATACTTATATACCATATATGCCTACTATAGCCTATAGTATGTATACATATATTTATTTACCTATTTATATATTATGTATTTTCCAACATAAGGGTAAGGCAAGTAGTACTAGACAAAAGCAGTGATGTAAGATGTCAAATTTAAATTGGTAAAATATTAGCCACTCTGGTATGTTAGTTAAAATGATACTATAAGATAAATATAAGATATAAAATAAGATAGCTAACTACTAATGTAGACAAGTATCTTCCTTACTATAACTATACATTGCTGACGGATGATATACTTTCAATGGTAACTGAAAATACTAAAATAAACACTATATCCTAGTAATAGAATACAACCTAAATTACCTCAAAATACACTTAGATTAGCAAATATATACTTAAAAAAAAGAATTACACCAAATTAAACGAGATATTAGTGTAACGCAATAGAATACATTTACCCAAAACAAATTGCAGTACTATACTATCTGTACACGATGCCTTATTCAATAAGAACACATTAAATACATTATTTTATCAACACCAACATCCTATTAGATTTTAAGGACACATCACAACACCTGAATTATGATCTAGTAGCTAAATATTCCAGATCCTAAAGCATTTCTTGGTTATATTAGAACACAGTATAATTGGAACTAAGCAAGGATAGTAGCCGACAGTTGAAAAATTACCCAACAATACTATCGTATATTCATACTTAAAGGCATGTGAGCTGAAGCTGTAAGTTGACAGATAGTGCCATCAGTCACCACCTATGTAATATTACTAAAAATATAATTAAATGTCATCAACACTCACAGGAAAAAAAGAGTTTATATTTTATAAACAATTCTTCATTTCAGGCCTACAGAACACTTTTCATAGAAAAGGCTTTTTATAAAATACACACAAAGGTTTATTTTGCACCCAAAATTGAAAACAATTTACTCTATCATAAGTATTATGTTATTGGTGTTATGGAAAGTGACAGATGTGGATTATATGACGTGACGTATGAATATGTTAAAGTAGATCTTGAGTAACTTTTCCAGATGTCTTCCTATAACATAGGACAGTACAGTTTGGTTTACACCTGCCCACTAAACATCACACAGTATGTTTGTCGAGGGAAGAGAAGAAGATGAAGGACAAGGTTGTGTCGAAACGTGGACTCATGTTGTTCCGGCGGTGGAGGACTGGCTATTTGTGTCAGGGCTACCGCTCCTAAAACTGGGACGAGCCGCTTGCTGGCCAACCCTTCAACACCCCATCCCCACCTCGTGTTAACCCACCCTATACTCGCTTTGGTCCAAACTTAAGTCTTCACATGTCGCAAAAGAAAGTGAGGTAAGAAGGTTGGTCTGTCGTCGCTCGTTCTAAGTTCGGTCCCAGGTGCTAACAACTTCACTTGTACAAAGAATATGTAAAACTATTGGTTATAAAACTTGTTATTACTATTAGCACCACGTCTTTCTGGCCCGTTGGGGTTGTTCTACGCTCATGTACTAATTACTAATTACTAAGTACTAATTGGGATTAATATGGTTGAATATAGAGGAATTATACCCCCATTTTCATGGCGAGAGAGTGGGAAACCATTTGGGGAAAAAAATATCTTTGGCACACCCACCCGGGATCGAACCATGAATACCCCACCATCGGTAGTCTTGTCTGTTGAAAGATTAGCGCCTTAGGCCATGTGGCCACCGAAGCAGGTATTATAAAATTAACTAAGAATTAAGGCTCCCATTTCAGAAAACCGTTTTTTTAGGTAAACATTATCAAAATTGTGTCCTAATTTTACTTTTGCCGTTTATAAAATTTAAAATTAATAATTTATTTAAAAAAAGTATAGCTTATATGTTTTTAGTAACAATTTCTCATCAAAGTATTCTACTACATAACATAGTGCAGTGAACATAGTGAACTATATATATTTAGTTCACTATGTATGGGAGGGACGCATAATTTTAACTATTGATATAGTTAAAATTATGCGTCCCTCCCAAATTTAATTCAAATTTACAGTGAAAAGTGGCACATGACCACAGAAATTCAACCAGAGATTTATTACTTTGCATGCCAAAATTTTTACCACTTATATATATACCACTGATATATATATATATATATCAGTGGTATATATATATATATATCAGTGGTATATATATATATATCAGTGGTATATATATATCAGTGGTATATATATATATATATATATATATAGGGATTAAGTTCATAAATAGCTCATTTTAACATTGTCTACTGTGAATGTGGTGAGAGAGCGTCAGCTTCTTTAATGTTAACAAAAACACAATAAAGAGTGTCTTACCCAATCACTGCCTAGTATTAACTTTAATATCACTCGTATAGGTGGTCGCATGGTCTAACGCGTCATTCTCACATTTGACAGGATTGCTGGTGACGTGGAAGTAGCAGTTTCAATCCCGATCAGATGTGCTGAAAGTGATTTTTTCTTCCTAAATAGCTTTGCATTCTCCCCCTACGAAAATGCGAGTATATCTAATCTCAGACCATATCTTACTCGTCCCTATTCCAATGGTGTAATATTAATGTAGGGTCAGCTTGGTCGATCATAAGGGACACATTGAAAATACTGAGGGGAACACATCTAGAATACTATTGCCATTATCTTAGTAATAATTCCACCACAATATCGTATTAACACCCAAAAAAAAGTAGGCTTTCTTATAAAATAATAAGATCAACCCCCCTTTTTTTTTTGCAACGATGGTGTTAATATCAGGCTTCAAATCTGGTGCCAAATTCACGTTAATTTGTTCATAAGTCAAGACCTCTTATACGTCTTGTTCACTTTCAAGTGAGAAAATAACTTATAAGTATGTGCCGCCAAGCACAGAAAGAATTTGGTGCGTAAATTCAACAACGTTTAGGAATCTATCTTTCGAAAAAAGCCTACCAATTTCGTACACCAACACATGTCATATTTCCCCAAATAATTCAAAATTTGCAAGTGTTGCAGTCCCTCAACTTTTTATAAAATGAATAATAGGGTCGCATTATATGTTGGTTCATTATAACCTTCGTGGGGCGCAAAACATCATATAGAGGGCCGTATGTGGCCCAACAGTAGGGGTGTCAAAAAAGTATCGATATTTTCCTTTCGATACTAGTTACTTTTACAGATATTAGTGCTTACACTCCAGTATTGGATCGGTATCAAAAGAGATAACTTTTTTAAATCTCCACTTATGTTGGGATCAGCTTGGGCGGACAGTGGAGGGAAAACAAATGGCATTATTTCTCAATTCTCACTCATTTTTTGCATGAAAAGCAAGAAGCCACTTTAGCGTTTAATCTCTTTAAGCTCATCATGATTCATAGCTGTTCTTTCACCAACTTTAAAGCTATGTGTACACAGTCTACAAAATGTCTAAACACTTTTTGTAGTTACAATGTGTTCAATAAGTTTTGAATGTACACAGACAGAAAAAACTGTGTTTCAGCAGTTGAAAAGAGTTGTGGAGCGGCACAACATCGCGATGACTTATTTTTTTTACGACTAAGATGCCCCTAGTGCAAACAAATGGAGCCGTGTACACCGGCGACAATTCTGTGGTTGCTCACAAGATTATGCTTGGACCAGCCCATTACTTCAGTATAGTTTTGGAACAAATATCGCATATAGTGCCTATCTATTGTTCAATCGTGCTCCTTCTCAAATTGGTGTCTTTCTGAGAAATTGATTGTCCAACTAAAGCCAAAAGCTCACCAAAACTGGAAAAACCCATTCTATAGTAGGAAAAAACTTTTCGGAATAATTCCTATAACACTCAAAACTTGTATAAAACGTTCCAAATGAAAGTTTTTCACTGTAAATGGGGTGTCCCTAAAATTGACGTTCGCGTCCTTGTCATTTTCTATTGCAGGCTACAAGAGCAAAAATAGCAGAAATAGGATGTAATTAATATAAGTTTAAGGAACTTTTGTTTTTCCTGGCAACAAATATGTTCCCTGTGAACACACACACCAACAACGCGACTGTTTCGTCGTTCATCTGTTGCTTTGCAGCTGCTAGCCAAAAAGGTAGCGGTGAAAAAGTGTTTAGACAATTTGTTGCCAGTGTACACATGGCCTAGTGGTTAAAGAAGCTGTTATATTCAAAAAATATTTACTACTAATCATATTTAGATATTAAATAACTTTCCATCAGCTACGTTTTCATGGGAATTTTGAAAGCTGTTATAGTAAAACCTTTTATAATATCCATCATACAATAAATACTATCATGTCATACCTTCAAATTTCCAACTCATAAGATAGACGCGATAGATCTAGTATATCATAATATGGTTAAATCATTATAATTTTCAGTGTTTAAATAAATATGAAAATAAAATAAAAATATGATGCAAAAGTTGAAATTATTATTACTATATGAATAAATATAGCCTTCCTAGTTACAAATACCATTAGCATAATTAGTACATAAGCGTGTAGCCCGAACTGTTAAAAAAAGTCTAATGTAGTGGTATAACCCGAAATGATCGGGAAAAAATGTGTTTTTAAACGTAGCACATATGTAATACTAAACACTACCAATTTTAAAGGCTCACGTTCTCCTGTGGCCCTCGCTTTCTCAAAACATAATTATTAGTACTTACATTGTGTGTGGTACTCAGTGTTTTATCCCTGTGAAAGTAGAACGAATGTGGTCTTCTGGTGAAATTACGACGTTCAAACGCCAAAAAAAAAAAGTTCAATTTTGTCAGCATAAAATGTTGATTTTTAGTCGTTGTAACTGTGTTTACGGGGGATATGAGTAAATGACAATCTTCCACGTCTATTATTTCATTGCATTAAAAGTGTATGATTGTTTAGGGGTTATAGTATGATAATTATTACTCTACTGTTTAGAGAAACAAATACCATAAAATGTTACAAGATACATGTAACCGATGGTTCAACGAAGAAGTTTAATACTGTCCAACTAGGCTTGATTAGTGATAGCGATGTGAAAAATTGTTGGACATATTATTATTATTATTATCTTCACACGAACATCTGACAAACTATATCCACACAGTTATCTGTCACATTATATTCACACAAACATTTGGCACACTATATTCACACAAACATCTGGCATACTATATTCATCCAACGTCTGACATATTATATTCACACGAATATCTGACACACTATCTTCACACGTACATCTGAAACACTATCTTCACAGTTATCTCAAACACTACATTCACACGATTAGATCAAACACTATCTTCACAAGAACATCTGGCATACTATATTCACATGAACATCTAAAATAATATCTTCACACAGTTTTCTGACACACTATATTCACACGATTATATGATAACTATCTTCTTAAGAACATATTATGACACACTATATTCACACGAACATCTGACACAATATCTTCACACAGTTTTCTGACACACTATTTTCACACGATTATATTTTGATTTCAATTCACACACACAAGGGCTATATGTAAATATTATGAAGATTTTACTTTTAAATTTTCTGATGATTTAATAACAAAGGAAAATGATTCATTCGTAAAGGTTTAAATTATAATATTGAAGTATTAAAATCTCTGGTATGTGACAGACCGGGGAACCTAGACGTGAGGGCCACTTGTGCGTCCAACCACCGAGCAGTGTGGTCTAACCGTGAGGGTGAGAAGAGAACTGTAAACACCGATATTCAAGTAATTTAATAATGTTTCTGGTGTTAACGGTCTTAAAATATACTATTAAATTGGAGTGAACATTTTAAAACTTGGGATGTCTAGATTGCAATCGTTTTTACATCTTTAACTGCAAGGCATGCAGAAACGAAAGAGAAAGAGCCTAGGCTGCGATGTGAGCTAATTACTGTCCGATACAGAAAGGAAGACTTTTTTGACAGTACGAAAGCTACTAAAACAAACATTCGAATGTAAATTTATGTGAAATGCAGCTGTCATTATTGATAGCTAGTATTATTTTTAGCCCCCACTTCTTACTACGCGTTTGGGTTATACGCTTATGGAGTAATTACGCTAATCGCTTTAGGGATGAGGAAGATTGAATTTAAAATAAATGGTACGGCACACCGCACAGACTTTCTCTCTCTTTCTATAAACTCGTAAGATTTCTGAACGGAATAATGTACATTGTATCATCACCACTCCACATAAGAACACGCATAAAATAATATACAATGATATATAATCAATGAGAAAAGAGGCGCATCTTTGTCCACCT
>CABFWO010005358.1:0-37380 GCA_902155825.1 Timema genevievae
AAAGGTCTTAAGGATCCTGGCTCTGTAGTCAAGTAAACAGGTCTTAAGGATCCTGGCCTTGTAGAAAATTAAACAGGTATTAAGGATACTGGCCCTATAGTCAAGTAAACAGGTCTTAAGGATTCTGGCCCTGTAGTCATGTAATCAGGTCGTAAGGATCCTGGTCATGTAATCTAATAAACAGGTCTTAAGGATCCTGGCCACGTTTTAGAGAAAATAGGTTTTAAGGATCTTGGCCCTTTATTCAAGTAAACAGTTCTTAAGGATCCTGGCCCTGTAGTCAAGCAAACAGTTCGTAAGGAACCTGGCCATGTAGAAAAGTAAATAGGTCTTAAGAATCCTGGCCTTTTATTCAAGTAAACAGTTCTTAAGGATCCTTTCCAGGTAGTCAAGTAAACAATTCGTAAATAACCTGGCCATGTAGTCAGGTAAATAGTTCTTACGTATCCTGGCCCTGTAGACAAGAAAATAGGCCTTAAGGATCCTGACCCTGTAGTCAAGTAAACAGGTCTTAAGGATCTTGGCCATGTAGTTAAGTAAACATTTCGTAAGGATTCTGGCCTTGTAGTCAAGTAAATAGGTCTTAAGAATTCTAGCCCTGTAGTCAAGTAAATATGTTTTAAGGATCCTGGACTTGTAGTTAAGTAAATAGGTCTTAAGGATCCTGGCCTTTTAGTAAAGTAAACGGGTCTTAAGGATACTGGCCCTGTAGTCAAGTAAACAGGTCTTAAGAATTCTGGCTATGTAGTCAACTAAACAGGTCGTAATGATACTGGCCATGTATTCAAGTAAATACGTCTCAAGGATCCTGGCTCTGTAGTCAAGTAAAGAGGTCTCAACGATCCTGGCTATGTAGTCAAGTAAACAAGTATTAAAGAGCCTGGCCATGTAGTCAAGTAAACTGGTCTTAATGATCCTGGCCATGTAGTCAAGTATTTAGATCTTAAGGATCTTGGTTCAGTAGTCAATTAAATAGGTCATAAAGATCCTGGCTCTGTAGTCAAGTAATCAAGTCTTAACGATCCTGGCCATGTAGTCAAGTAAACAAGTTTTGAGGATGCTTGCCCTGTAGAAATTTAAATAGGTCTTAATAATCCTGGCCCTGTAGTCAAGTAAACAGGTCTTAAGGATCCTTGCCCTGTAGTCAAGTAAACAGGTCGTATGGATCATTGCCATGCTGTCAAGTAAACAGGTCGAATTGATCCTGTCCAGGTAGTCAAGTAAACATGTCGTAAGTATCCTGTCCATGTAGTTAAGTAAATAAGTCTTAAGGATCCTGACACTGTAGACAAATAAATGTGTCTTAAGGATCCTGGCTCTGTGGTCAATTAAATAGATCTTAAGGATCCTGGCCTTTAGTCAAGTAAATAGATATTAAGGATCCTGGTTTTGTAGTCAAGTAAACAGCTCTTAAGGATCCTGGCCATTTAGACAAGTAAACAGATTGTAAAGATCTTGGTCATGTATTCAAGTAAATCGATTTGAGGATCCTGGCCTTCTAATTAAGTATATAGGTCTTAAGGATCCTGGCCCTGTAGTCTAAAAAATAGGTCTTAAGTATCCTGGCCATTGAGTAAAGAAATCAGGTCGTAAGGATCCTGGCCATGTAGTCAAGTAAATAGTTATTAAGGATCCTGGCCCTGTAGTCAAGTAAATATGTCTAATGGATACTGGCCATGTAGTCAAGTAAACAGGTCGTAAGAATTCTGACCATGTAATCAAGTAAATAGGTCTTTAGTATCCTGGCCCTTTATTCAAGTAAATAGATCTTAAGGATCCAGGCCAGGAACTCAAGTAAACAGGTTTTAAAGATCCTGGTCATGTAGTCAAGTAAACAGGTCTTAACGATCCCGGCCCTGTAGTCAAGTAAATAGGTCTTAAGAATCCTGGCCATGTAGTCAAGTAAACAGGTCTTAAAAGATCCTGGCCATGTAGTCAAGTATATAATTCGTAAGGATTCTGGCCATGTAGTCAAGTAAATAAGTCTTAAGAATTCTAGCCTTATAGTCAAGTAAATAGGTTTAAAGGATCCTGGACTTGTAATGAAGTAAATAAGTCTTAAGTATCCTGGCCTTGTAGTAAAGTAAACTGGTCTTAGGATTTTGGCCCTGTACTCAAGTAAACAGTTCTTAAGTATTCTGGCAATGTAGTCAAGTAAACAGGTCGTAAGAATTCTGGCCATGTATTCAAGTAACTAGGTCTTAAGGATCCTGGCTTTGTAGTCAAGTAAAGAAGTCTTAAGTATCCTGGCCATGTAGTCAAGTAAACAGTTCTTAAAGATCTTGGCCATGTAGTCAAGTAAATAGGTCTGAAGTATCTTGGTCCAGTAGTCAAGATATTAGGTCTTAAGGATCCTGACCCTGTAGTCAATTACACAGGTCTTAAGGACCCTGGCCATGTAGTCAAGTAAACAGGTCGTAAGGATCCTTGCCATGTAGGCAAGTAAATAAGTCTTAAAGATCCTGGCCCTTTAGTCAAGTAAATATGTCTTAAGTGTCCTGGCCCTGTAGTCTAGTAAAAATGTCTTAAGGATCTTGGACATGTAGTCAAGTAAACATGTCATAAGGATCCTGGCACTGTAGTGAAGTAAATAGGTCTTAAGGATCCTGGACCTTTGGGCAAATAAATATGTCTTAAGGATCCTGGCCCTGTAGTAAAGTAAACAGGTCATAAGTATCCTGGCCATGTAGTCAAGTAAACAAGTCGTAAGCAGCCTAGCCATGTAGTCAAGTAAATAGGTCTTAAGGATCCTGGTCCTGTATTAATGTAAATAGTTCTTAAGAATCCTGGCCATGTAGTCAAGTAAACAGGGCTTAGTGATCCTGGCCGTGAAATCAAGTAATCAGGTATTAAGTATCCTGGCCATGTAGTCAAGTAAACAGTTCGGATGGATTATGGCCATGTAGTCAAGTAAATAAGTCATAAGAATTCTAGCCCTTTTGTCAATTAAACATGTTTTAGGATCCTGGCTATGTAGTCAAGTAAACAGGTCGTAAGCATCCTGGCCATCTAGTCAAGTAAATAGGTTTTAAGGATCCTTGCCCTGTAGTAAAGTAAATAGAGCTTAAGGAATCTGGCCCTGTAGTCAAGTAAACATGTCTTAAGGTTCCTGGACCTTGAGTCAAGTAAACAGGTCCTATGGATCCTGGCCATGTAGTCAAGTAAATAAGTCTTAAATATCCTGGCACTGTAGTCAAGTAAATAGGTCTTAAGGATCCTGGCCATGTAGTCAAGTAAACAGGTAGCAAGGATCCTAGATATGTAGTCAAGTAAACAGGTCGTAAGGATCCTGGCCATGTAGTCAAGTAAATATATCTTAAGGATCCTGGCCCTGTAGTCAAGTAAATAGGTCTTAAGTATCCTGGCCCTGTAGTCAAGTAAAAATGTCTTAAGGATCCTGGCAATGTAGTCAAGTAAAGAAGTCATAAGAATCCTGGCACTGTAGTGAAGTAATTAGGTCTTAAGGATCATGGCCCTTTGGTCAATTAAATAAATCTTAATGATCCTGGCCATTTAGTAAAGTAAACAGGTCTTAAGGATCCTGGCCCTGTAGTCAAGTAAACAGGTCTTAGGTATCCTGGCCATGTAGTCAAGTAAACAGTTCGTAAGGATCATGTCCATGTAGTTAAGTAAGTAAGACTTAAGAATCATGGTCCTGTAGTCAAGTAAACAGGTATTAAGGATCCTGGCCATGAAGAGTAAATAGGTCTTAAGGATCCTGGCCCCGTAGTCAAATAAATAGGTCTTAAGTATCCTGGGCCTGTAGTCAAGTAAACAGGTCGTATCGATCCTGGCCATGTAGTCAAGTAAACAGGTCGAATTAATCTTTGCCAGGTAGTCAAGTAACCTGGTCGTAAGGATCTTAGCCATGTAGTCAAGTAAATAGATCTTAAGGATCCTGGCCTCTTAGTGAAGTAAATAGGTCTTAAGGTTCCTAGCCCTGTAGTTAAGTAAACAGCACTTAAGGATCCTGGCCATGTAGTCAAAAAACAGGTCGTAAGGATCCTAGACTTGTAGTCAAGTAAATAGGTCTTAATGATACTGGCCCTGTAGTCAAATAAACAGGTCTAAAGGATCTTGGCCATGTATTCAAGTAAATAGGTTTTAAGGCTACTGGCCCTCTTATCAAGTATATAGGTCTTAAGTATCCTGAACCTGAAGTCAAGAAAATAAGTCTTAAGGATCCTGGCCATTGAATCAACTAAACATGTTTTAAGGATCCTGGCCATGTACACAAGTGAATAGGTCTTAAGTATCCTGGACCTTTAGTCAAGTAAATATGTCTTAAGGATCCTGGCCCTGTAGTCAAGTAAACAGGTGTTAAAGATACTGGCCATGTAGTCAAGTAAACAGGTCGTAAGGACCCTTGCCATGTTGTCAAATAAATAGGATTTTAGGATCCTAGCCCTCTAGTCAATTAAATATGTGCTAAGGATCCTGGTCCTATAGTCAAGTAAATAGGTCTTAAGGATCCTGGCCATGTAGTTAAGTAAATAGATCTTATTGATCCTGGCCCTGTAGTCAAGTAAAGAGGTCTTAAGGATCCTGGCCCAGAAGTCAAGTAAATAGGTCTTAAGAATCCAGCCATGTAGTCAAGTACACAGTTCGTAAAGATCCTGGCCATGTAGTCAAGTAAATATTTCTTAAGAATCCTAGCAATATAGTGAAGTAAATAGGACTTAATGATCCTGGCCCTATAGTCAATTAAAGAGGTCTTAAGGATCCTGGCCCTGTAGTTAAGTAAACATGTCGTAAGGATCCTGGTCATGTAGTCAAATAAACAGGTCGTAAGGATCTAGGCCACGTTGTCAAGTAAATAGGTCTTAAGGATCCTTGCCCTGTATTCAAGTAAATAGGTCTTAAGTATCCTGGCCCTTTATTCAATTAAACAGTTCTTAATGATCCTGGCCATGTAGTCAAGTAAACAGGTTGTAAGTAACCTGGCCATGTAGTAAAGTAAATATGTCTAAGGATCCTGACCCTATAGTCAAGTAAATAAATCTTATGGATACTAGCCCTATAGTCAAGTAAACAGGTCTTAAGGATTCTGGCTATGTAGTCAAATAAACAGGTCGTATGGATCCTGGCCATGTAGTCAAGTAAATAAGTCTTAATGATCCTGGCCCTGTAGTCAAGTAAATAGGTTTTAAGGATTCTGGCTCTGTAGTCAAGTAAATAAATCTTAAGTGTCCTAGCCCTGTAGTCAAATATATTGGTCTTAAGGATCCTGGCCCTGTAGCAAAGTAAATAGTTCCCAAGGAACATTGTTCTGTAATCAAGTAAACTGTTCATAAGGATCCTGGCCATGTAGTCAAGTAAACAGGTCGTAAAGATCTTGGCCATGTATAAGTAAACAGGTCGTAAGGATCCTGGCCATTGAGTCAAGTAAACAGGTTTTAAGGATACTGGCCATGTAGTCAAGTAAACAAATCGTAAGGATCCATGCCATGTAGACAATTAAATAGGATTTTAGGATCCTGGCTATGTAGTCAATTAAATAAGTCTGAGGGATTCTGGCCCTGTAGTCAAGTAAATATGTCTTAAGTATCCTGGCCATATAATCAAGTAAACAGGTCGTAAGGATCCTGGCCATGAAGTCCAGTAAACAGTTCGGATGGATTATGGCCATGTAGTCAAGTAAATAGGTCATAAGAAATCTAGCCCTGTTGTCAAGTAAACATGTTTTAGGATCCTGGCTATGTAGTCAAGTCAACAGGTCGTAAGCATCCTGGCCATCTAGTCAAGTAAATAGGTTTTAAGGATACTGGCCATGTAGTCAAGTAAACAATTCGTAAGGATCCTGGCCATTTATTCAAGTAAATAGGTCTTAAATAGCCTGGCCCTGTTGTTAAGTAAATAGGTCTTAAGGATATTGGCCCTGTAGTCATTAAACTGGTCTTAAGTATCCAGGCGATATAATCAAGTAAATTGGTCGTAAGGATCCTGGCCATGTTGACAAGTAAATAGGTATTAAGAATCCTGGCCATGTAGGTTAAGTAAATAGGTCTTAAAGATCCTGGCCCTGTAGTCAAGTAAATAGGTCTTAAGTATACTGGCCCTGTAGTCAAATAAACAGGTCTTAAGGATCCTGGCCATTGAGTCAAGTAAAAAGGTCTTAAGGATCCTGGTCATATAGTCAAGTAAACATGTCTTAATGATCCTGGCCATGTATTCAAGTATTTAGGTCTTAAGGATCTTGGTCGTGTAGTCAAGTAAATAGGTCTTAAGGATCCTGGACCTGTATTCAAGTAAAACAGGTTTTAAGGATCCTGGCTATGTAGTCAAGTAAACAGGTCGTAAGAATCCTGGCCATATAGGTTAAGTAAATAGGTCTTAAGGATCCTAGCCCTGTAGTCAAGTAAATAGGTCTTAAGTATACTGGCCCTGTAGTCAAATAAANAAAGGTCTTAAGGATCCTGGCTCTGTAGTCAAGTAAACAGGTCTTAAGGATCCTGGCCTTGTAGAAAATTAAACAGGTATTAAGGATACTGGCCCTATAGTCAAGTAAACAGGTCTTAAGGATTCTGGCCCTGTAGTCATGTAATCAGGTCGTAAGGATCCTGGTCATGTAATCTAATAAACAGGTCTTAAGGATCCTGGCCACGTTTTAGAGAAAATAGGTTTTAAGGATCTTGGCCCTTTATTCAAGTAAACAGTTCTTAAGGATCCTGGCCCTGTAGTCAAGCAAACAGTTCGTAAGGAACCTGGCCATGTAGAAAAGTAAATAGGTCTTAAGAATCCTGGCCTTTTATTCAAGTAAACAGTTCTTAAGGATCCTGTCCAGGTAGTCAAGTAAACAGGTCTTAACGATCCCGGCCCTGTAGTCAAGTAAATAGGTCTTAAGTATCCTGGCCATATAATCAAATAAACAGTTCTTAAGTATCCTGTCCATTTAGTCAAGTAAATAGGTCTTAAGTATCCTGGCCCTGTAGTCAAGTAAATATGTCTTAAGAATCCTGGACTTGTATTAAAGTAAATATGTCTTAAGGAACCTGGCCTGAAGTCAAGTAAACAAGTCTTAAGGATCCTGGCCACATAGTCAATTAAACAAATCGTAAGGATCCAAGCCATCTAGTCAAGTAAATATGTTTTAAGGATCCTGGCCATGTAGTCAAGTAAATAGGTCTTAAGGATCTTGGACCAGTAGTCAAGTAAATAGGTCTTAAGGATCTTGATCCTGTAGTCAAGTTAACAGGTCTTAAGTATCCTGGCCATGTAGTCAAGTAAATAATTCTTAAGGATTCTAACCCTGTAGTCAAGTAAACAGGTCTTAAGTATCCTTGCCATGAAGTCAAGTAAACAGGTCGTAAGGATACTTGCCATGTAATCAAGTAAATAGATCTTAAGTACCCTGGACCTGTAGTCAAGAAAATGAGTCTTTTGGATCCTTGCCCTGTAGTCAATTAAACAGGTCTTAAGGATCCTGGCCATGTAGTAAATTAATAAGGCCGAATAGATCCTGGCCATGTAGTCAAGTAAATAGGTCTTAAGAATCCTGGACCTGTATTCAACTAAATATGTCTTAAGGATCCTGACCTGTAGTCACGTAAACAGGTCTTATGGATTCTGGCCATGTAGTCAAGTAAACATATCTTAAGGATCCTGGCCATGTAGTCAAGTAAATATGTCTTAAGTATCCTAGCCATGTAGTCAAGTAAAAATTTCGTAAGGATTCTGGCGATTTATTCAAGTAAATAGGTCTTAATGATCCTCTCCATGTAGTCAAATAAACAGGTCGTAAGGATCCTGGCCATGTAGTCAAGTAAACAGGTACTAAGAATCCTTGCCCGGTAGTCAAGTAAACAGGTCTTAAGAATCCTGGCCATGTAGTCAAGTAAACAGGTCGTAAGGATCCTTGCAGTCTAATCAAGTAATTAGGTCTTAAGGATCCTGGCCATGTAGTCAAGTAAACAAGTCGTATGGATCCTGGCCATGTAGTCAATTAAATATGTCATAAGGATCCTGGCCCTGTAGTCAAGTAAAAACGTCTTAATGATCCTGGCCATGTAGTCAAGTAAACAGGTCGTAAGGATCCTGGGCCTCTAGTCATGTAGATAGGTCTTAAGGATCCTGGCCATTTAGTCAAGTAAATATGTCTTAATGATCCTGGCCATGTAGTCAAGTAAAAAGCACCTAAGGATCCTGGCCCTGTAGTCAAGTAAACAGGTCTTAAGAATCCTGGCCATGTAGTCAATTCAATATGTCATAAGGATCCTGGCAATGTAATCAAGTAATTATGTCTTAAGGATCCTGGCCATGTAGTCAAATAAACTGGTCGTAAGGATCCTGACCATGTAGTCATTTTAATAGGTCATAAGGATTCTGGCCCTGTTATTAATTAAATAGGTCTTAAGGATACTGGCCCTGTAGTCAAGTAAACAGGTCTTATGGATCCTGGCCATGTAGTCAAGTAAATAATTCTTAAGAATTCTAGGCCTGTAGTCAAGTAAATATGTCTTAAGGATCCTGGACTTGTAGTCAAATAAATAGGTCCTAAGGATCCTGGCCCTGTAGTCAAGTAAATAGGTCTTAAGGATCCTGTTCCTGTAGTCAAGTAAATAGGTCTTATGGATTTTTGTCCTGTAGTCAAATAAATATGTCTTAAATATCTTTGCCATGTATTCAAGTAAAATGAACGTAAGGACACGGGACATGTATTCAATAAAGAGATGTTAAAGATCCTGTCCCTGTAGTCAAATAAATAGCTCTTAAGGATCCTGGCCCTGTAGTTAAGTAAACCTGTCTTAAGGATACTGGACATGTAGTTAAGTAACCATGTCGTAAGGATCCTTGCCATGTAGTCAAGTAAATAAGTCTTAAGGATCCTGGCACTGTAGTCAAGTTAATAGGTCTTAATGATCCTGTCTCTGTAGTCAAGTAAACAGAACTAAGGATCGCGGCCATGTATGTCAAGTAAACAGGCCGTAAGGATCCTGGCCATATAGTCAAGAAAATAGGTCTTAAGGATCCTGGCCCTGTAGTCTAGTAAACAGTTCTTAAGGATCCTGGCCATGTAGTCAATTAAAGAGTTCGTAAGAATCCTGGCCATGTAGTAAAGTAAATAGGTCTTAAGGATCCTGGCTCTGTATTCAAGTAAACAGGTCTTAATGATACTGTCCATGTAGTCAAGTAAACACGTCGTAAGGATCCTCTCCATGTAGTCATGTAAATAGATCTTAAGGATCCGAGCCCTGTAGTCAAGTAAATAGTTCTTTAGAATCCTGGCCCTGAAGTGAAGAAAATAGATCTTAAGGATCCTGGCCCTGTAGTCAAGTAAACATGTCTTAAGGATACGAGCATTTTAGTCAAGTAAAGAGATCGTAAGGATCCTGGCCATGTAGTCAAATAAATAGATCTTATGGATCCTAGCCCTGTAGTCAAGTAATAAGTTCTTAAATATCCTGGCCCTGTTTTCAAGTAAAGATGTCTTAATGATCCTTGCCATGTAGTCAAGTAAACACGTAGTAAGTATCCTAAACATATATTCAAGTAAATAAATCATAAAGATCCTGGCCCGTTAATCAAGTAAATAGGTCTTAAGGATCCTGACCCTGTAGTCAAGTAAACAGGTCATATGGATCCTGGCCATGTAGTCAAATAAACAAGTCTTAAGGATTCTTGCCCTGTAGTCAAGTAAATAGGTCCTAAGTATCCTGGCCCAGTAGTCAAGTAAATAGGTCTTAAGGATCCTGGCCCTGTAGTTAAGAAAATAGGTCTTAAGGATCCTGTCCATGTAGCTAAGTAAACAGGTCTTAAGGGTCCTGGTCATGTAGTCAAATAAAGAGGTCATTAGGATCCTAGCCATGTAGTCAAGTTAATAGATCTTAAGGATTCTGGCCCTATAGTCAAGTAAATAGGTCTTAAGGATACTTGCCGTGTAGTCAAGTAAACAAGTCTTAAGGATCCTGGCCTTGTAGTAAAATAAACAGGTCGTAAGTATCCTCGCCATGTAGTCAAGTAAATAATTCTTAAGGATATTGGCCCTGTAGTCAAGTAAATTGATCTTAAGGATTCTGGCCCTGTTCAAGGTAATAGGTCTTAAGGATCCTGGACCTGTATTCAAGTAAACATATATTAAGGATCCTGGCCATGTAGTAAAATAACCATGTCGTAAGGATCCTGGCCATGTAGTCAAGTAAACAGGTCTAAAGGATCCTGGCCATGTTGACAAGTAAATTGGTCTTAAGGATCCTTGCCCTGTAGTCAAAAAAATATAAAAGTACACATTTCGTAAGGATCCTGGCCATTTAGTCAAGTAAATAGTTCTTAAAGATACTGGCCCTGTAGTCAAGTAAACAGGTCTTAAGGATCTTGGCCATGTAGTCAAGTAAACAGGTCGTAAGAATCCTGGCCATGTAGTCAAGTAAATAGGTTTTATTGATCCTGACCCTTTAGTCAAGTAAATAATTCCTAAGGATTCTAGCCAAGTATTCAAATAAACAACTCATAAGAATCCTGGCCATGTAGTAAAGTAAAGAGGTCGTAAGGATCCTGGCCCTGTAGTGAAGTAAATAGGTCTTAAATATTTTGGCCCTGTAGTCAAGTAAATAGGTGTTAAGGATCCTGGCCCTTTAGTTAAGTAAACAGGTCTTAAGGATACTGGCCATGTAGTCAAGTAAACAGGTCGTAAGGATCCTGTCCATTTAGTCAAGTAAATAGGTCTTAACGATCCTGGCCCTGTAGTCAAGTAAATAGGTATTAGGGATCCTGTCCCTGTATTCAAGTAAACAGGTCTTATGGATCCTGGCTATGTTGTCAAGTTAACACATCGTAAGGATCCCGGCCATGTAGTCAAGTAAATAGATCTTAATGATCTTGGCCCTGTAGTCAAGTAAATAGTTCTTACGGATTCTGTCCCTGTAGTCTAGTAAACAGGTCCTAAGAATCCTGGCCATGTAGTCAAGTAAACAGGTCGTAAGTATCCTGGCCATTTAGTCAAGAAAACATGTCGTAAGGATCATGGCCATGTAGTCAATTAAATAGGTATTAGGGATCCTGGCCCTGTAGTCAAGTAAATAGGTCGTAAGGAAGCTGGCCCTGTAGTCAAGTAAACGGGTTTTAAGGATCCTTGCCACATTGTCAAGTAGACAGGTCATAAGGATTCTGGCCATGTAGTCAAGTAAACAAGTGTTAAGGATCCTGGTCATGTAGTCAAGTAAACAGGTCGTAAAGATCCTGGCCATTTAGTCAAGTAAATATATTTTAATGATCCTGGCCCTGTAGTCAAGTAAATAGGTCTTAATGATCCTGGCTCTATAGTCAAGTAAACAGGTATTAAGGATCCTGCTCATGTAGTCAAGTAAACATGTCGTAATTATCCTGGCAATTTATTCAATCAAATAGGTCTTAAGGATCCTGACCATGTATTCAATTAAACAGGTCGTAAGTATCATGGCACTGTAGTCAAGTAAATAGGTCTTAAGGATTCTGAATCTCTAGTCAAGTAAATAGATCTTAAGGATCCTTGCCCTGTAGTCAAATAAACAGGTCTTAAGTATCCTGGTCATGTATTCAAGTAAAATGGTCGTAATGACCCGGGTCATGTAGTCAAGTAAATAGCTCTTAAAGATACTGTCCCTGTATTCAAGCAAATAGGTCTTAAGGATCCTTGCCATGTAGTTAAGTAAACCGGTCTTAAGGATCCTGGTCATGTAGTCAAGTAAACAGGTCGTAAGGATTCTGGCCATGTAGTCAAGTAAATATGTATTAAAGATCCCGGCCATGTAGTCAATTTAAATAGGTTTTAAGGATCCTGGCCCTGTAGTAAAGTAAACTTGTTTTAGAGATCCTGGCCATGTAGTCAAGTAAACAGGTCGTAAGGATTCTGGCCACGTAGTGAAGTAAATAGGTCTTAAGTATCCTGGCCCTGTAGTAAAGTAAATAGGTCCTAATGGTCCTGGCCCTGTAGTGAAGTAAACATGTATTAAAGATACTGGCCATGTAGTCAAGTAAACAGGTTGTAAGGATCCTGGCCATGTAGTCAAGTAAATAGGTCTTAAGGATTTTGGCACTGTAGTCAAATACATATGACTTAATGAACCTGGCCATGTAGTCAAGTAAACAGGTCGTAAGGATCCTTGCTATGTATTCAAGTAAACAGGTCTTAAGGATCCTGGCCATGTAGTCAAGTAAACAGTTCGTAAGGATCCTTGCCATGTATTCAAGTAAATAGGTCCTAAGAATTTTAGCCCTTTAGTCAAGTAAATAGGTTTAAAGGATCCTGGTCTTGTTGTTAAGTAAATAGGTCTTAAGGATCCTGGCCTTGTAGTAAAGTAAACAGCTCTTAAGTATCCTGGCCCTGTAGTCAAATAAATAGGTCTTAAGGATCCTGGCCCTGTAGTCAAATAAACAGGACTTAAGGATCTTAGCCATATAGTCAGGTAAAAGTTCGTAAGGATCCTGGCCATTTAGTCCAGTAAATAGGTCTTAAAGATTCTGGCCATTGAGTCAAGTAAACATGTCGTAAGGATCCTGGCCATGTAGTCAAGTAAATAGGTCTTTAAGGATCCTGGCCCTGTAGTCAAGTAAATATGTCTTAAGGATACTGGCTATTGAGTCAAGTAAACAGTCGTAAGGATCCTGGCCATGTAGTCAGGTATATAGGCCTTAAGGATCCTGGCCGTGTAGTCAAGTAAATAGGTATTAAGTATCCTGGCCCTGTAGTCAAATAAATAGGTCTTAAGGATCCTGGACCTGTAGTCAAGTAAACAGGTCTTAAGGTTCCTGGCCATGAAGTAGAGAAAAAAGGCCATAAGGATCCTGGCCATTTAGTCAAGTAAATAGGTCTTAAAGATCCTGGCCCTGTAGTCAAGTAAATAGGTCATAAGGATCCTGTTCATGTATTCAAGTAAACATGTCTTAAGGATTCTGGCCATGTAGTCAAGTAAACAGGTCGTAAGGATTCTTGCCATGTTGTAAAGTAAATAGGTTTTTAGGATCCTGGCCCTGTAGTCAAGTAAATAAGTGCTAAGGATCCTGGCCCTGTAGACAATTAAACAGGTCATAAGGATTCTGGCCATGTAGTCAAGCAAATAGGTCTTAAGGATCCTGACCCTGTAGTCAAGTAAATAGGTCTTAAGGATCCTGGACCTGTAGTCAAGTAAACAGGTCTTAAGGATCCTGGCCATGGAGTCAAGTAAAGAGGTCGTAAGGATCCTGGACATTTAGTCAATTAAATAAGTCTTAAGGATCCTGGCCCTGTAGTCAATTAAATAAGTCTTAAGGATCCTGGCCATGTAGTAAAGTAAAAAGGTCGTAAGGATCCTGTCCATTTAGTCCAGTAAATAGGTCTTAAAGATTCTGGCCATTGAGTCAAGTAAACAGGTCGTAAGGATCCTGGCCCTGTAGTCAATTAAATAGGTCATTTGGATCCTGGCCCTGTAGTCATGTAAATATGTCTTAAGGATCCTGATCCTGTAGTCAAGTAAACAGTTCTTAAGGATCCTGGCTATGTAGTCAAGTAAATAGATATTAAGGATCCTGGCCCTGTATTCAAGTAAATAGGTCTTAAGTATCCTGGCCCAGTATTCAAGTAAACAGCTCATAAGGTTCCTGGCCAAGTAGTCAAGTAAACAGGTCGTAAGGATCCTGGCCCTTTAGTCAAGTAAAAAGATCTTAATGATCCTGGCCGTGTAGTCAAGTAAACAGGTCTCAAGGATATTGGCCATGTAGTCAAGTAAACAGGTTGTAAAGATCTTGGACATGTATTCAAGTAAATAGGTTTTAAGGATCCTAGCAATGTAGTCAACTAAACAGGTCGTAAGGATCCTAGCCATGTAGTCAAGTAAATAGTTCTTAAGAATCCTGGCCCTGTAGTCAAGTAAATAAGTCTTAATAATCATGGCCCCATAGTAAATAAAACAGGTCTTAAGGATCCTGGCCCTGTAGTCAAGTAAACATGTCTTAAGGATCCTGGCACTGTAGTCAAGTAAATAGGTCTTAAGAATCCTGGCCCTGTAGTCAAGTAAATAAGTCTTAATGATCATGGCCCCATAGTAAATAAAACAGGTCTTAAGGATCCTGGCCCTGTAGTCAATTAAACGGGTCTTAAGGATCCTGGCCATGTATTCAATTAAACAGCTCGTAAAGATCCTGGCCATGTAGTCAAGTAAATAACTCTTAAAGAATCTGGCCCTGTAGTGAAGTAAATAAGTCTTATTAAACCTGGCCCTGTAATCAAGTAAACAGGTCTTAAGGATCCTGGCCCTGTAGTCAAGTAAATAGATTTTAAGTATCCTGGCCCTGTATTAAATTAAACAGGTCTTAAGGATCCTGGCAATGTAGTCAATTAAACACGTCGTAAGGATCCTGGCCATGTAGTCAAGTAAATAGGTCTTAAGGATCCTGGACCTGTAGTCAAGTAAATAAGTCTTATGGATCCTGGCCCTGTAGTTAAGTAAACAGGTCTTAAGGATCCTTGCCATGTAGTCATGTAATTAGGTCGTAAGAATCCTGGCCATGTAGTAAAGTAAATAGGTCATAAGGATCCTGGCCCTCTAGTCAAGTGAATAGGTCCTAAGGATACTGGCCCTGAGTCAAGTAAACATGTCTTAAGAATCCTGGCCATGTAGTCAAGTAAACATGTCGTAAAGATAAGGGCCATGTAGTCAAGTAAATAGTTCTTAATGATCCTGTCCCTGTAGTCAATTAAACACGTCGTAAGTATCCTGGCCATGTAGTCAAGTAAATATGTCTTAAGGATACTGGCCCTGTAGTTAAGTAAATATGTCTTAGGGATCTTGGCCCTGTAGTCAAGTAAACAGGTCTTAAGGATCCTGGCCATGTAGTCAAGTAATTAGGTCGTAAGAATCTAGGCCATGTAGTCAAGTAAATATGTCTAAGGTTCCTGGCCCTCTAGTAAAGTGAATAGGTCCTAAGGATCCTGGCCCTGTAGTTAAGTAAACAGGTCTTAAGAATCCTGGCCATTTATTCAAGTAAACATTTCGTAAGGATCCGGGCCATGTAGTTAATTAAATAGGTCTTAATAATCCTGTCCCTGTAGATAAGTAAATAGGTCTTAAGTATTCTGGCCCTGTAGTCAAGTTAACAGGTCTTAAGCATCCTTGCCATGTAGTGAATTAAACAGGGCGTAAGGAACGTGGTAATGTAGTCAAACAAATAATTCTTAAGTATACTGGCCCTGTAGTCAAGTAAATAATTCTTATGGATCATGGACATTTAGTCAAGTAAACAGGTAATAAGTATCCTGCCCATGTAGTCAAGTAAATCGGTCTAAAGGATCATGGCACTGTAATTTAGTAAATAGGTCTTAAATATCGTGGCCCTTTAATCAAGTAAACAGGTCGTAAGTATCCTGCCCATGTAGTCAAATAAATCGGTCTAAATCATTTTGGCCCTGTAGTCAAGTTAATAGGTCTTAAGTATTCTGGCCCTCTAGTCATGTAAACAGGTCTTAAGGATCCTGGCCATGTAATCATATAAACAGGTCGTAAGGATCCTGGCCCTGTAGTTAAGTAGATAGGTCTTAAGGATCATGGCCATGTGGTTAAATAAACAGGTCGTAAGGATCCTGGCATTGTAGTCAAGTAAATATGTCTTATGGATCCTGGCCCTGTAGTCAAGTAAATAGGTCTTAAGGATCCTGGCCCTGTAGTCAAGTTAATTGGTCTTAAGGATCGTGGCCCTGTAGTCAAATAACCAAGTCTTAAGGATCCTGTTCCTGTAGTCAAGTAAACACGTCTTAAGGATCCTGGCCATGAATTCAAGTAAACAGTACGTAAGGATCATAGCCATGTAGTAAAGTATATAATTCTAAGTATCCAAGCCCTGTAGTCAAGTAAATAGGTCTTAAGGATCCTGACCCTGTAGTCAAGTAAACAGGTCTTAAGGATACTGGCCATGTAGTCAAGTAAACAGGTCGTAAGAATCCAGGCCATGTAGTCAAGTAAATAAGTCTTAAGAATCGGGGCTTTGTAGTCAAGTAAATATGTCTTAAGGATTCTGGCCCTGTAGTCAAGTAAACAGGTCTTAAGGATCCTGCCCATGTATTCAAGTAAACAGGTCGTAAGGATCCTGGACCTGTAGTCAAGTAAATAGGTCTTAAGAAGCTTGGCCCAGTATTAAAGTAAATAGGTCTTAAGGATCCTTGCCATGTAGTCAAATAAACAGGTCTTAAGAATCCTGGCCATCTAGTCAAGTAAACAGGTCGTATGTATCCTGGCCATTAAGTCAAGTAAATAGGTCCTAAGCATAATGGCCCTTTAGTCAAGTAAATAGGTCTTAATGATCCTGGCCATGTAGTCAAGTAAACAGGTCGTAAGTATCCTGTTCATGTAGTCAAGTAAATCGGTCTAAAGCATTTTTTTCCTGTAGTGAAGTAAATTGGTCTTAAAAATCCTGGCCCTGTAGTCAAATAAACAGGTCGTAAGGATCCTGGCTAGGTAATCAAGACAAAATAGTTCTTAAGGATCCTGGCGCTGTAGATAAGTAAATAGGTCTTAAGGATTCTGGCCCTGTATTCAAGTAAACAAGTCTTAAGGATAATGGCCATTTAGTCAAGTAAACATGTCGTAAGGATCCTGGCCATGTAGTCAAGTAAATAGGTCCTAATATCCTGGCCCTGTATTCAAATAAACAGGTCTTAAGGATCCTGGCAATGTAGTCAAGTAAACAATTCGTAAGGATCCTGGCCATGTAGATAAGTAAATAGGTATTCAGGGTCCTGGCCTTGTAGTCAAGTAAATAGATCTTAAGGATCCTGGCCCTGTAGTCAAGTAAACAGGTCTTAAGGTTCCAGGCCCTGTAGTCAAGTAAACAGGTCGTAAGGACCCTGGCCATGTAATCAAGTAAATAGGTGTTAAGGATCCTGGGCCTGTATTCAAGTAATTAGGTCTTGATGATACAGGACCTATCGTCAAGTAAACAGGTCTTAAAGATCCTGGCCATGTAGTCAAGTAAATATGTCATAAGGATCCTGGCCCTGTAGTCAAGTAAACAGGTCTTAAGGATTCTGCCCATGTATTCATATAACCAGGTCGTAAGAATCCTGGCCATGTATTCAAGTAAATAGGTCTTAAGAATCCTGACCCTGTAGTCAAGTAAATAGGTTTTAAGGATCCTGGCCCGGTATTCAAGTAATCAGGTCTTAAGGATCCTGGCCATTTAATCAAGTAAACATGTCTTAAGGATCCTGGCCCTGTAGTCAAGTAAACAGATCGTAAGAATCCTGGCAATGTAGTCAAGTAAATAGGTATTAAGGATCCTGGGCCTGTAGTCAAGTAAATAGTTCTTAAGTATCCTGGCCCTGTAGTCAAGTAAATAAGTCTTTAAGATACTGGCCTTGTAGTCAATTAAACAGGTCTTAAGGATCCTGGCCATGTAGTCAAGAAAATAAATCCTAAGTATCCTGGCCCTGTACTCAAGTAAATATGTCTTATTAATCCTGGCTCTGTAATCAAGTAAACAGGTCTTAAGGATCCTGGCTATGTAGTCAAGTAAAGAGGTCGTAAGAATCCTCGCCATGTAAAGTAAAGAGGTCTTAAGAATCGTGGCCCTGTAGTCAAGTACATAGGTCTTAAGGATCCTGGCCCTGTAGTCAAGTAAACAGGTCTTAAAGATCACGGCCATGTAGTCAAGTAAACAGGTCGTTAGGTACCTAGCCATGAAGTCATATAAATAGGTCTTAAGAATCCAGGTCATTTATTCAAGTAAATAGGTCTTAAGGATCCTAGCCATGTAGTCAAGTAAATAGGTCTTAAGTATCCTAGCCCTGTAGTCAAGTAAACTGGTCTTAATGATCCTGACCATGTAGTCAATCAAACAGGTCGTCAGGATCATGGCCATGTAGTCAAGTAGATAAGTCTTAAAGATCCTGGTTCTGTAGTCAACTAAATAGGTCTTATAAATCCTGGACCTGTAGTCAAGTAAATAGGTCTTAAGGATTATGGCCCTGTAGACCATTAAACGTGACGTAAATATCCACCCCATGTAGTCAAGTAAATCGGTCTAAACGATTTTGTCCCTTTATTGAAGTAAATAGGTCTTAAGAATCCTGGCCCTGTAGTCAAATAAACAGGTCGTAAGGATCCTGGCCATGTAGTCAAGTAAATTTTACTTAAGGATCCTGGCTTTGAAGTCAAGTAAATAGGTCTTAAGAATCCTGGACCTGTAGTCAAATAAATAGTTCTTAAGGATCCTGGTCATGTAGTCAAGTAAACAGTTCGTAAGGATCAAGGCCATATAGTCAAGTAAATAAGTCTTAAGGATACTGGCCCTGTAGTCAAGTAAATAGGTCTTATAAATCCTGGCCCAGTAGTCAAGTAAACAGGACTTAAGGATCCTGGCGATGTACTCAAGCAAACAGGTCGTAAGAATCCTGGCCATGTAGTCAAGTAAATATGTCTTAAGAATCATGGTCGTGTAGTCAAGTAAATAGGTCTTAAGAATCCTAGCCCTGTAGTCAAGTAAATAGGTCTTAGGAATTCTGGCCCTGTATTCAAGTAAACAGGTCTTAAATATCCTGGCCATGTAGTCAAGTAAACAGGTCGTAAGGATCCTGGCCATGTATTCAAGTAAATAGATCTTAAGTATCCTGGCCCTGTAGTCAAGTAAAGAGGTCTCAAGTATCCTGGTACCTGTTATCAAGTAAACAGGTCAAAGGATCCTGGCCATGTAGTCCAATAAACAGGTCTTAATGATCCTGGCCATGTAGTCAAGTAAATAGGTCTTAAGGATACTATCACTCTAGTCAATTAAATAGGTCGTAAGGATCCTCGCCATGTAGTCAAGTAATTATGTCTTCAGGATCCTGGCCCTGTAGTCAATTAAATAGGTCTTAAGGATCCTGGCCATGTAGTCAAGTAAACAGGTTTTAAGGATCCTGGCCATGTAGTCAAGTAAATAGGTCATAAACATCCTGGCCATGTAGTCAAGTAATCAGTTCGAAAGGATCCTGGCGCTGTAGTCAAGTAAATTTGATTTAAGGATTATGGCACTGTAGTCAAGTAAACAGGTCTTAAGTGTCCTGGCCATGTAGTCAAATAAACATATCCTAAGTATCCTGGCCCTGTATTCAATTAAATAGGTCTTAAGTATCCTGGCCCTGTAGTCAAGTAAACAGGTGTTAAGGATGCTGGCCATGTAGTAAAGTAAAAAAGTCGTAATAATCCTGGCCGTGTAATCAAGTAAATAGTTCTTAAGGATCCTGGCCCTGTAGTCAAGTAAATAATCCTTAAAAATTCAGGCCTTGTAGTCAAGTAAACAGATCTTAAGGATCTTAGCCATGTAGTCAAGTAAACAGGTCGTGAAGATTCTGGCCATTTAGTCAAGTAAATAGATCTTAAGGATCTTGGCCATGTAGTCAATTAAATAGGTTTTAAGGATCCTGGCCATGTAGTCAAGTATACAGGTCTTAAGGATCCTGGCCATGTAGTCAAGTAAATAGTTTTTAAGGATCCTGGCCCTGTACTTAATTAAGCAGGTCTTAATTATCCTGGCCATGTAATCAAGTAAACAGGTCGTAAGGATCCTGGTCATATAGTCATATATATAGGTATTAATGATCCTAGCCCTGTATTAAAGTAAATATGTCTTAAGAATCCTGGCCCTGTAGTCAAGCAACCAGTTCTTAAGAATCCTGTCCATGTAGTCAAGTAAACAGGTCATAAGGATCCTGGCCATGTAGTCAAGTAAATACGTCTTAAGGATCCTGGCCCTGTAGACAAGTAAATAGGTCTTAGGGATTCTGGCCCTGTAATCATGTAAAGAGTTATTAAGGATCCTGGTTCATGTAGTCAAGTAATTAAGTCCTAAGTATACTGGCCATGTATTCAAGTAAATAGTTCATAAGGATCCTGGCCCTCTAGTCAAGTGAATAAGTCTTAAGGATCCTGGCCATTTAGTCAAGTAAACAGGTCGTAAGGATCCTAGCCATGTAGTCAAGTAAATAGATCTTAAGGATCCTAGCCCTGTAGTCAAGTAAAGAGGTCTCAAGGATCCTGGTACCTGTTATCAAGTAAACAGGTCAAAGGATCCTGGCCATGAAGTCCAATAAACAGGTCTTAATGATCCTGGCCATGAAGTCAAGTAAATATATCTTATATATCCTGTCCCTGTAGTCAAGTAAATAGATCTAAAGTATCCTGGCCCTGTAGTCAATTAAACAGGTCTTAATTATCCTAGCCATGTAGTCAATTAAACAGGTCGTAAGGATCCTGGCCATGTAGTCAAATAAATAGATCTTAAGGATCCTGACCTTGTAGTCAAGTAAATAGTAATAAAGGATCCTGACCATGTAGTCAAGTAAACAGGTCGTAAGAATCCTGGCCATGTAGTCAAGTAAATAGGTCTTAGGGATCCTGGCCCTGTAAACAAACAAATAGGTCTTAAGGATCCTGGCTTTGGAGCTCAAGTAAACAGGTCTTACGGATACTGGCCAAGTAGTCAAGTTAATACATCTCAAGGGTCCTGGCCCTATAGTCAAGTAAATAGGTCTTAAGTATTCTAGCCCTCTAGACAAGTAAACAGGTCATAAGGATCCTGGCCATGTAGTCAAGTAAACAGGTCGAAAGGATTCTGGCGATGTAGTCAAGTAAATAGGTCTTAAGGATCCTGGCCCTGTAGTCAAGTAAATAGGTCTTAAGGATCTTGGCCTTGTAGTCAAGTGAATAAGTCTTAAAGATCCTGGCCTTGTAGTCAAGTTAACATGTCTTAAGTATCCTGGCCATATAGTCAAGTAAACAGGTCTTAAAGATTCTGGCCATGTAGTCAAGTAAATAGGCCTTAAGGAATCGGCCCTGTAGTCAAGTAACTAGGTCTTAAGGATCCTGGCCCTTTAGTCAAATAAACATGTCTTAAGGATCCTCGCCATGTAGTCAAGTAAACAGGTCCTAAGGATCCTGGCCATGTAGTCAAGTAAATAGGTGGTCAGGATCCTGGCCCTATAGTCAAGTAAACAGGTCGTAAGTATCATGGCCCTGTAGTCAAGTAAATATGTTTTAAGGATCTTGGCCCTGTAGTCAAGTGAATATGTTTTAAGAATCCTGGCCCTCTAGTCAAGTAAAACGGTCTTAAGTTTTCTGGCCATGTAGTCATATAAACAGGTTGTAAGAATCCTGGCCATGTATTCAAGTTAATAAATCTTAATGATCTTGACCCTGTAGTCAAGTAAATAGGTCTTAACTATTCTGGCCTTGTAGACAAGTAAACAGGTCATAAGGATACTGGCCATGTAGTCAAATAAACTGGTCTTAAGGATCCTGGCCATGTAGTCAAGTAAACATGTCTTAATGATCCTGGCACTGTAGTCAAGTAAATAGATCTTAAAATACTGGCCCTGTAGTCAAGTAAACAAGTCTTAAGGATCCTGGCCATGTATTCAAGTAAACAGCTCGTAAGGATATTGGCCATGTAGTCAGGTAAATAACTCTTAAAGATCCTGTCCTTGTAGTGTAGTAAATAGTTCTTATTAATCCTGGCCCTGTAATCAAGTAAACAGGTCTTAAGGATCCTGGCCATGTAGTCAAGTAAACAGGTCGTAAGAATCCTGGCCATGTAGTCAAGTAAAGATGTCTTAAGAATCGTGGCCCTGTAGTCAAGAAAATTGGTCTTAGTATCCTGGCCCTGTAGTCAAGTTAACAGGTCTTAAGGATCCTGGCCATGTAGTCAAGTAAACAGGTCGTAAGGATCCTGGCCCTGTAGTCAAATAAATAGGTCTTAAAAATTCTGGCCCTGTACTCAAATAAACAAGTCTTAAGGATCCTGGCCATGTATTCAATTAAACAGGTCGTAAGGATTCTGGCCATGTAGTCAAGTAAATATATTTTAAGGATCCTGGCCCTGTAGTCAAGTAAAGAGGTCTTAGGATACTGTTACCTGTAATCAAGTAAACATGTCAAAGGATCCTGGCCATGTAGTCAAATAAACAGGTCGTAAGGATCCTGGCCATGTAGTCTATTTAATAGATCTTAAGGATCCTGGCCCTGTATTTAAGTAAATAGGTCTTAAGTATTCTAGCCCTGAAGACAAGTAAACAGGTCATAAGGATCCTGGCAATGTAGTCAAGTAAACAGGTCGAAACGATCCTTACCATGTAGTAAATTAAATAGGTCTTAAGGATCCTGGCACTGTAGTCAAGTAAATATGTCTTAAGGATCCTGGTCATGTAGTCAAGTAAACAGGTCGTAAGGATCATGGCCATGCATTCAAGTAAATTGGTCTTAATTATCCTGGCCATGTAGTCAATTAAACAGTTTGTAAGGATCCTTGCCATGTAGACCAGTAAATAGCTCTTAAGAATCCTGTCTCCGTAGTCAAGTAAATTGGTCTTAAGGATCCTGGCCCTATAGTCAAGTAAATAGGTCTTAAGGATCGTGGCCCTGTAGTCAATAAACTTGTATTAAGGATGCTGGCTATGTAGTAAAGTAAAAAATTCGTAAGAATCCTGGCCGTGTAGTCAAGTAAATATTTCTTAATGATCCAGGCCCTGTAGTCAAGTAAATAATTCTTAAAAATTCAGGCCTTGTAGTCAAGTAAACAGATCTTAAGGATCCTAGCCATGTAGTCAAGTATACAGGTCGTAAGGATAATGGCCATGTAGTCAAGTAAATAGATCTTATGGATCTTGGTCCTGTAGTCAAGTAAAAAGTTCTTAAGGATCCTGGCTCAGTAGTCAACTAAACAGCTCTTAAGGATCCTGGCCATGTAGTCAAATAAACGTGTCGTAAGGATCCTGGCCATGTAGTCAAGTAAATAGGTCTTAAGGATCCTGACCATGTAGTCAAGTAAATAGGTTTTAATGATCCTGGCCATGTAGTCAAGTTAATAAGTCCTAAAGATCCTGGCCCTTGAGTCAAGTAAACAGGTCTTAAGGATCTTGGAAATGTTGTCAATTAAACAGGTCGTAAAGATACTGGCCATGTAGTCAAGTAAATAATTCTTATGGATCCTTACCATGTAGTCAAGTAAATAGGTCTAAGGGATCCAGGCCCTGTATTCAAGTAAACAGGTCTTAAGTATCCTGTCCATGTAGTCAAGTAAACGGGTCGTAAGGATCCTGGTTATATAGTCAAGTAAATAGGTATTAAGGATACTGGCCCTGTAGTCAAGTAAATATGTCTTAAGAATCCTAGCCCTGTAGTAAAATAAACAGGTCTTAAGGATCCTGGCCATGTAGTCAAGAAAACATGTTGTAAGGATCTGGGCCATGTAGTCAAGTAAATCGGTCTTAAGGACCCTGACCATGTAGTCAAGTAAATAGGTATTAATGATCCTTGCCCTGTACTCAAGTAAACATGTCCTAAGTATCCTGGCCATATATTCAAGTGAACAGGTCATAAGGATCCTGGTCATATAGTCAAGTAAATAGGTATTAAGGATCCTGGCCTTGTAGTCAAGTAAATTATTTTTAAGAATTCGGGCACTGTAGTCAATTGAATAGGTCTTAAGGATCCTGGCCCACTAGTCAAGTAAACAGCTGTTAAGGATCCTGGCCATGTAGTCAAGTAAACAGGTCGTAAGGAACCTGGCCATGTAGTCAAGTAAATAGGTCTTAAGTATCCTGGCCCTTTAGTCAAGTGATCATGTCTTAATGAACCTGGCCATGTAGTCAAGTAAACAGGTCGTAAGGACCCTGGCCATGTAGTCAAGTAAATAGGTCTTAAAGATCCTGGCCAGGAAGTCAAGTAAACAGGTCGTAAAGATCCTGGCCATGTAGTCAAGTAATTAGGTCTTAAATATACTAGCACTCTAGTCATTTAAATAGGTATTAAGGATCCTGGCCATGTAGTCAATTAAATAAGTTTTAAAGATCATGACCCTGTAGTCAAATAAACAGGTCTTAAGGATCGTGGCCATGTAGTCAATTAAACAGGTCGTCCGGATCCTGGCCATTCAGTCAAGTAAACAGGTCGTAAAGATCCTGGCCATGTAGTCAAGTAAATAGGTGTTAAGGATCCTCGCCCTCTAGTCAAGTAAACAGGTATTAAGAATCCTGGCCATGTAGTGAAGTAAACAGGTCGTAAGGATCTGGCCATGTAGTCAAGTAAATAGATTTTAAGGATCCTGGCCCTGAAGTCAAGTAAATAGTTCTTAGGGATCCTAGCCCGGTAGTCAAGTAAACAGGTCTTAAGGATCCTGGCCATGTAGTCAAATAAATATGTGTTAAGGATCCTAGGCCTGTAGTCAAGTAAATAGTTCTTGATAATCCTGGCCCTGTAGACAAGTAAACAGTTCATTAGGATCCTGGCCATGTAGTCAAGTAAATAGGTCTTAATTATCCTGGCCATGTAATCAAGTAAATAGGTCTTAAGGATCCTATCACTATAGTCAAGTAAACAGGTCTTAATGATCCTGACCATGTAGTCAAGTAAACAGTTCGTCAGGATCATGCCCATGTAGTCAAGTAAATAAGTCTTAAAGATACTGGTCCTCTAGTCAACTAAATAGGTCTTTTAAATCCTTGCCCTGTAGTCAAGTAAATAGGTCTTAAGGATCATGGCCCTGTAGACAAGTAAACGTGACGTAAATATCCACCCCATGTAGTCAAGTAAATCGGTCTAAACGATTTTGTCCCTGTAGTGAAGTAAATAGGTCTTAGGAATCCTGGCCCTGTAGTCAAATAAACAGGTCGTAAGGATCCTGGCCATGTAGTCAAGTAAATTTTTCTTAAGGATCCTGGCCCTGTAGTTAAGAAAATAGGTCTTAAGGATCCTGGCCCTGTAGTCAAGTAAACGGGTCTTAATGATACTGACCATGTAGTCAAGTATTCAGTTCTTAAGGATCCTTGCCATGTAGTCAAGTAAACAAGTCCTAAGGATCCTAGCCATGTTGTCAAGTAAATAGGTCTTAAGGATTCTGGCCCCGTAATCAAGTAATGAGGTCTTAAGTATCTTGGCCATGTAGTCAAGTAATCAAGTCGTAAGGATCCTTTCAATGTAGTAAAGTAAATAGGTATTAAGTATCCTGGGCCTGTAGTCAAGTAAATAGGTTTTATCATTCTGACCCTTTATTCAACTAAACAGGTCTTAGATATCCTGGCCCTGTAGTCAAGTAAATAGGTCTTAATTATCCTGGCCATGTAGTCAAGTTAACAGTTCGTAAGGATCATGGCCATATAGTCAAGTAAATAAGTCTTAAGTATACTGGCCCTGTAGTCAAGTAAACAGGACTTAAGGATCCTGGCAATGTACTCAAGTAAACAGGTCGTAAGAATACTGGCCATGTAGTCAAGTAAATAGATCTTAAGAATCATGGTCATGTAGTAAAGTAAATAGGTCTTAAGAAACCTATCCCTGTATTCAAGTAAATAGGTCTTAGGGATCCTGGCCCTGTAAACAAACAAATAGGTCTTAAGGATCCTGGCCCTGGAGCTCAAGTAAACAGGTCTTAAGGATACTGGCCATGTAGTCAAGTAAACTGGTCTTAAGGATCCTGGCCATGTAGTCAAGTAAACAGGTCGTAATGATCCTGGCCATGTATTCAATCAAATAGTTCTTAAGGATCCTGGCTATGTAGTGAAGTAAACAGGTCTTAACGATCCTGGCCATGTAATCAAGTAAACAATTATTAAGGATCCTGGCCATGTAGTCAAGTAAATAGGTTTTAAGGATCTTGGTCCAGTATTCAAGTAAATAGGTATTAATGATCCTGGCCATGTAGTCAAGTTAATATGTCTTAAGAATCCTGGCCCTGTAGTCAAGTAAACAGGTCTTAAGTATCCTGGCCATGTAGTCAAGTATACAGGACATAAGGATACTGGCCCTGTAGTCAAGTAATCAGGTCTTAATGAACCTGGCCATGTAATCAAGTAAACAGGTCGTAAGGATCCTAGCGATGTAATCAAGTAAATAGGTTTTAAGAATCCTGGCCAGGAAGTCAAGTAAAAATGTCGTTAGGTTCCTGGCTGATTAGTCAAGTAATTAGGTCTTAATGATACTAGACCTCAAGTCATTAAATAGGTCTTAAGTATCCTGGCCATGTAGTCAAGTAATTAGGTATTCAGGATCATGGCCCTGTAGTCAATTAAATAGGTTTTAACATCATGGCGCTGTAGTCAAATAAACAGGTCTTAAGGATCCTGGCCAAGTAGTCAAGTAAACAGGTCGTATGGATCCTGGCCCTGTAGTCAAGTAAATAGATCTTATGAAAAATGGCCCTGTAGTCAAGTAAATAGCTCTTAGAGATCCTGGCCATGTAGACATGTAAATAATATTTAGGGATTCTGTTCCTGTAATTATGTAAACGGATCTTAAGGATCCTGGCCATGTAGTGAAGTAAACAGGTCGTAAGGATCCTGGCCCTGTAGTCAAGTTAAGATGTCTTAAGGATTCTGGCCTTGTAGTCAAGTAAACATGTCGTAACGATCTAGGCCATGTAGTCAAGTAAATAAGTCCTAAGGATCCTGTCCCTGTATTCAAGTAAATAGTTCTTAAGGATCCTGGCCATGTAGTCAAGTAAACAGTTCGTAAGGATCCTGGCCATGTAGTCAAGAAATTGGTCTTAAGGATCCTGACCATGTAGTCAAGTAAACAGATCGTAATAGTCCTGGCCATGTAGTCAAGTAGATATCTTTAAGATTTGTTTATTTGACTACAGGGCCAGGATTCTTAAATCCTATTTACTTGAATAGAGGGCCAGGATCATTAAGATCTATTTACTTGACTACATGGCCAGGATCTTTACGACCTGTTTACTTGTCTACATGGCCAGGATCCTTAAGACCTTTTTACTTGACTACAGGGCCAGAATCCTTAAGACCTATTTAATTGACTACATGGCCAGGATCCTTACAACCTAATTACTTGACTACATGGCCAGTATCCTTAAGACTTGTTTACTTGACTACAGAGCCAGGATCCCTAAGACATATTTACTTGACTACAGGGTAAGAATCCTTAAGACTTATTTACTTGACTTGATGGGCATGATCCTTATGACCTGTATACTTGACTACATGGCCAGGATACTTAAGACCTGTTTACTTGACTACAGGGCCAGGATTCTTAAGACATATTAACTTGAATACATGGCCAGGATCCTTAATACCTATTTACTTGACTTTATGACCAGGATCCTTACGACCTGTTTACTTGACTACATGGCCAGGATACTTAAGACCTGTTTACTTGAGTACAGGGCCATGATCCTTAAGACCTATTTAATTGACTACTAGGCCAGGATCCTTACGAGGTGTTTAATTGACTAACTGGCCAGGTTACATAAGACCTGTTTAATTGAATACAGGGCCAGGATATTTAAGATCTATTTACTTGAGTGAAGGGCAAGGATATTAAAATCTATTTAATAGACTACATAGCCAGGATCCATAAGACCTGATTACTTGACTATTGGGCCAGGAGCCTTTGACCTGTTTACTTGATTACAGGTACCAGGTTCATTAATACCGCTTTACTTGACTACAGGGCCAGGATCCTTAAGATCTATTTACTTGATTACAGGGACAGGATTCTTAAGACCTATTTACTTGACTACATGGCAAGAATCCTTACGACTCGTTTAATTGATTACATGGCCAAGATCCTTATAATGAGTTTACTTGAATACATGTGCAGGATCCTTACGACATATTTACTTGACTACATGGCCAGGATTCTTACGACTTGTTTACTTGACTACATGACCAGGATGCTTAAGACCTGTTTACTTGACTACAGGGCCAGGATACTTAAGACCTATTTACTTGACTACAGGGCCACGATTCTTAAGACCTCTTTACTTTACATGGCCAGGATTCTTAAGACCTGTTTACTTGACTAAATTGGCAGGATCCTTTTGACATGTTTACTTGACTACAGGGCCTGGATCCTTAAGAGCTATTTACTTAATTACATGCCAGGATCCTTAAAAATTATTTACTTGACTACAGGTCCAGGATCCTTAGATCTATTTACTTGACTACATGGCCTAGATCCTTACGACCTGTTTACTTGACTACATGGTCAGGATCCTTAAGACTTGTTTAATAGACTACACGGCCAGGATCTTTAAATCATGATTACTTGACTACAGGACCAGGATCTTAAAATCTATTTATTGACTACTGGGCCAAGATCTTTAAGACCTATTTACTTGACTACAGGGACAGGATTTTTGGGACCTATTTACTTGAATACATGGCCATTATCCACACGACCTGTTTATTACTTGACTACATGGCCAGTATCCTTAATACCTGTTTACTTGACTACATGGCCAGTATTCTTTAGACCTGTTTACTTGACTACATTGCCAGGGTCCTTAAGACATCTTAACTTGACTACAGGGCCAGGATCGTTACGACTTGTTTACTTCACTACATGGCCAGGATCCTTAAGATCTGTTTACATATTTACAGGAACATGATCCCTAAAATTTATTTACATGAATACAGGGCCAGGATCTCTAAGAGCTATTTACTTGACTACAGGGCCAGTTTTCATAAGATCTAATTTAATTGACTACAGGGCCAGGATCCATACGACCTGTTTACTTGACTACAGGGCCTGGATCCTTAAGACCTGTTTACTTGAATAAAAGGCCAGGATACTTAAGACCTGTTTACTTGACTACAGGGCCAGCGTCCTAAAGACCTATTTACTTGACTACAGGGCCTGGATTCATAAGATCTATTTACTTGACTACAGGGCCAAAATCCTTACGACCTGTTTACTTGACTACAGGGCCAGGATCCTTAAGAACCTGTTTACTTGAATATAACACCAGGATACTTAAGACCTGTTTACTTGACTACAGGGCCAGGAACCTTAAGACCTATTTACTTGACTACATGGCCAGGATCGTAGAGACTCATTTACTTGACTACATGGCCAAGATCCTTAAGACCTGTTTACTTGACTACATGGCCAGAATCCTTAAGAACTATTTGTTTGATTACAGGGCCAAAGTCTTTAAGACCTAATTTACTTGACTACATGTCCAGGATCCTTACGACCTGTTTACTTCACTACATGTCAAGGATCCTTAATATCTGTTTACATGACTACAGGAAAAGGATCCCTAAAAATTATTTACATGTCTTTAGGGCCAGGATATTTATCACCTATTTACTTGACTACATGGTCTGGATTCAGACGACCTGTTTACTTGACTACATGGCCAGGATCCTTACGACGTGTTTACTTGACTACATGGCCAGGATATTGAAGACCTGTTTACTTGACTACACTGCCAGGATCTTTAAGAACTATTTACTTGACGAGACGAGCAGAATCCTTAAAACCTATTTACTTGAATACATGGCCAGGATCCTTACGACCTGTTTACTTGTCTACATGGCCAGGATTCTTAAGACCTTTTTACTTGACTACAGGGCCAGAATCCTTAAAACATATTTTCTTGACTACAGGGTCAGGATCCTAACAACCTGTTTACTTGACTACATGGCCTGGATCCTAAAGAGCTATTTACTTGACTACTGTGTCAGGATCCCTTAGACATATTTAATTTACTACTGGGCCAGGATCATTAAGATCTATTTACTTGACTACATGGCCAGGATCCTTACTACATGTTTACTTGACTACATGGCCAGGATCATTAAGACCTATTTACTTGACTACAGGGACAGGATCCTTAAGACCTATTTACTTGTCTACAGGGCCAGGATTCTTAAGACCTATTTACTTGACTACATGGCCTGAATCCTTACGAATTTACTTGACTACATGGCCAGGATATTTAAGACCTGTTTACTTGACTACACTGCCAGGATCTTTAAGAACTATTTACTTGACGAGACGACCAGAATCCTTAAAACCTATTTACTTGAATACATGGCCAGGATCCTTACGACCTGTTTACTTGTCTATATGGCCAGGATTCTTAAGACCTTTTTACTTGACTACAGGGCCAGAATCCTTAGAACATATTTTCTTGACTACAGGGTCAGTATCCTAACAACCTGTTTTCTTGACTACATGGCCTGGATCCTAAAGAGCTATTTACTTGACTACTGTGCCAGGATCCCTTAGACTTATTTAATTTACTACTTGGCCAGGATCATTAAGATCTATTTAATTGACTACATGGCCAGGATCCTTACGACATGTTTACTTGACTACATGGCCAGGATCATTAAGACCTATTTACTTGACTACAGGGACAGGATCCTTAAGACCTATTTACTTAACTACAGCGCCAGGATCCTTAAGAACTATTTTGTCTTGATTACATGGCCAGGATCCTTACGACCTGTTTATTTGACTACAGGGCCAGGATTTTTAAGACCTATTTACTTCACTACAGGGAAAAAATGCTTTAGACCGATTTACTTGACTACATGGTGTGGATATTTACGACACGTTTACTTGTCTACAGGGCCATGATCCTTAAGACATCTTTACTTGATTACAGGGCAAGGATACTTAAGACCGATTTACTTGACTACATGGGCAGGATACTTACGACCTGTTTACTTGAATGTATGGCCAGGATATTTAAAAGAACTATTTAATTGACTACAGTACCATTATCCTTAGGACTTATTTATTTGACTACATGGCCAGGATTTATACGACCTGTTTACTTGACTAGATGGTCAGGATTCTTAAGACCTGTTTTCTTGACTACAGGGCCAGGATCCTTAAGAGCTATTTACTTGTCTAAATGGCCAGGATCTTTAAGACCTATTTACTTGAATACAGGGCCAGGATCATTACGACCTGTTTGCTTGACTACATGGCCAGGATCCTAAAGACCTCTTTACTTCACTACAGGGCCAGGACACTTAAGAACTATTTAATTTACTACAGCGCAAGAATAATTATTACCTATTAAATTGAATACATGACCAGGATCCTTACGACCTGTTTACTTGACTACATGGCCAGGATCCTTAAGACCTGTTTTCTTGACTACAGGTCCAGGATAATTAAGACCTATTTACTTGTCTAAAGGGCCAGGATTTTTAAGACCAATTTACTTGAATACAGGGCCAGGATCATTACGACCTCATTGCTTGACTACATGGCCAGGATCTTTATGACCTGTTTACTTTATTACATGGCCAGGATCATTAAGACCTATTTCCTTGACTACAGGGTCAGGATACTTAAAACTTTTTTACTTGACTACAGGTCCAGGATCCTAAAACCTATTTACTTTGCTAGAATAGCCAGGATCCTTACGACCTGTTTACATGACTACATGGCCAGAATCAATAAGACCTGTTTACTTCACTACAGGGCCAGGACATTTAGAAATATTTACTTGACTACAGGGCCAGGTTCCTTAAAACCTATTTACTTGACTACATGGCCAGGATCTCTACGACATGTTTACTTGTCTACATGTCCAGTATCCTTAAGACCTGTTTACTTGACTAAATGGCCAGGATCCTTAACACCTGTTTACATGACTAAAGGCCAGGATCCTATGGACATTTTTACTTGAATATAGGGCCAGGATATTTAAGACCTATTTATTTGACTACATGACCAGGAAACTTACGACCTGATTACTTAACTAAATGGCCAGGATCCTTAAAACCTGTTTACTTAACTAAAGGGCCAGGATTCTTATGACCTATTTACTTGACTACAGGGCCAAAATCCTTAAGACCTATTTAGTTGACTACATGGCCAATATCCTTACGACCTGTTTACTTGACTACATGAACAGGATCCTTAATACCTGTTTACTTGATTACAGGGCCAGGATACTTAATATATATTTACTTGACTAGATGGCCAGGATCCTTAAGACCTATTTACTTGACTACAGTGCCAGGATACTTAAGACCAATTTACTTGACTACATGGCCAGGAACCTTAAGAACTGTTTACTTGACTACATGACGAGGATTCTTAAGACCTGTTTACTTCACTACAGGGCCAAGATACTTAAGACTTATTTACTTGACTTCAGGTTCAGGATCGTTAAGACCTATTTACTTGACTACATGGACAGGATCCTTACTGTTTACTTTTATACATGGCCGGGATTCTTAAGACCTATTTACTTGACTACAAGGCCACGATCCTTAAGACTTATTTACTTGATTACAGGGCCAGGATCATTACGACCTGTTTAATTGACTACATGGCCAGGATCGTTACGACCTGTTAACTTGACTACATGGCCAGGATCCTTAAGTCTTGTTTACTTGACTACAGGGCCAGGATCCTTAAGACATATTTACTTGACTACAGGGCCAGGATCCTTAAGACCTATTTACTTTACTACATGGCCAGTATCTTTATGACCTTTTTATTTGACTACATGGCCAGGATCCCAAAGACTTGTTTACTTGACTACAGGGCCAGGATAATTAAGGCTTATTTATTTGACTACAAGCCCAGGATCCTTAAGACCTATTTACTTGACTACATGGCCAGGATACTTACGAACTCTTTACTTGACTACATGGCCAGGATACTTAAGACCTGTTTACTTTAATACATGGCCAGTATCCTTAAAACCTATTTACTTGACTAAGGGCCAGGATCCTTAAGACCTATTTTATTGACTACATGGCCAGGATTCTTACGACCTGTTTATTTGATTACATGGCCAGGAAGATATTAACCTGTTTAATTGACCATAAAGCCAGGATCTTTAAGACTTATTATCTTGACTACATGGCCAGGATCCTTAAGACTTATTTACTTGACTACAGGGCCAGGATCCTTAAGACATATTTACTTAACTACATGGCAAAGATCCTTACGACCTGTTTACTACACTATATGACCAAGATACTAAGACTTGTTTTCTTGACTACAGGGCTAGTATCCATAAGAACTATTTACTTGACTACATGGCCAGGATCCTTACTGTTTACTTTAATACATGGCCCTGATCCTTAAGACCTATTTACTTGACTACAAGGCCACGATCCTTAAGACTTATTTACTTGATTACAGGGCCAAGATCATTACGACCTGTTTAATTGAATACATGGCCAGAATCTTTACGACCTGTTAACTTGACTACATGGCCAGGATCATTAAGACTTGTTTACTTGACTACAGGGCCAGGATCCTTAAGACATATTTACTTGACTACAGGGCCAGGATCCTTAAGACCTATTTACTTGACTACATGGCCAGTATCCTTATGACCTTTTTATTTGACTACATGGCCAGGATCCCAAAGACTTGTTTACTTGACTACAGGGCCAAGATCCTTAAAGCTTACTTATTTGACTATAAGCTCAGGATCCTTAAGACCTCTTTACTTGACTACATGGCCAGGATACTTACGACCTGTTTACTTGACTATATGGCCAGGATCCTTAAGAGCTGTTTATTTAATACATGGCCAGGATCCTTAAGACCTGTTTACTTGACTATTGGCCAGGATCCTCATGACCTGTTTACTCGACTACATGGCCATGATCTTTACGACCTGTTTACTTGACTACAGGGCCAGGATCCTTAGGACCTATTTGTTTGAGAACAGGGCCAGGATCCTTAAGAACTATTTACTCGGCTACATGGCCAGGATTTTTACGACCTGTTTACTTGAATAAATGGCCAAGATACTTAAGACCTGTTTACTTGAATACAGGGCCAGGATCCATTAGACCTATTTACTTGACTACAGAGCCAAGATCCTTAAGACCTATTTACTTAACTACATGGCTAAGATCCTTACGATCTGTTTAATTGACTACATGACCAAGATCCTAAGACTTGTTTTCTTGACTACAGGGCTAGGATCCATAAGACCTATTTACGTGACTACAGGGCCAGGATCGTTTAGACCTATTTATTTGACTAAATGGCTAGGATTCTTAAGACCTGTTTACTTGACTACATGGCCAGAATCCCTAAGACCTGTTTACTTAACTATAGGGCCAGGATCATACAGACCTATTTACTTGACCTCAGTGCCAGTATCCTTAAGACATATTTAAGTGACTACATGGCCAGAATACTTACGAACTCTTTACTTGACTACATGGCCAGGATCCTTAAAACCTGTTTACTTGACTACAGGGCCAGGATTCTTATGACCTATTTACTTGACTATAGGGCCAAAATCCTTAAGAACTATTTAGTTGACTAGATGGCCAGGATACTTAAGACCCGTTTACTTGATTACATAGCCAGGATCCTTATGACTTGTTTACTTGAGTACAAGTCCAGGATCCTTAAGACCTATTTACTTGACTAAAAGGCCAGAATTCTTAAGACCTATTTACTTGACTACATGGCCAAGATTCTTAAGACTCGTTTACTTGACTACAAGGCCAGGATCCTTAAGACCAATTTAAATGACTACATGGCCAAGATCCTTACGACATCTTTAATTGACTAAATGGACAGGATCCTTAAAACATGTTTACTTAATAGAGGACCAGGATCCTTAAGACCTTTTTACTCGACTATATGGCCATGATCCTTTCGACCTGTTTATTTTACTACATGAACTGGATCCTTAATATCTGTTTACTTGATTACAGGGCCAGGAAAATTAATACATATTTACTTGACTAGATGGCCAGGATCCTTAATACCTATTTACTTGACTACATGGCCAGGATTTTTACGACATGTTTATTTGACTACAAGGCCCGGATACTTAGGAGCTATTTATTTGAGAAGAGTGCCAGGATCCTTAAGAGATATTTACTAGAATAAATTTCCAGGATATTTATAACCTGTTTACTTGACTAAATGGCCAAGATCCTTAAGACCTGTTTACTTGAATACAGGGCCAGGATCCATTAGACCTATTTACTTGACTAAATTTACTTAACTACATGGCAAATATCCTTACGACCTGTTTACTTGACTACATGACCAAGATCCTAAGACTTGTTTTCTTGACTACAGGGCTAGGATCTATAAGACATATTTACGTGACTACAGGGCCAGGATCCTTAAGACCTATTTATTTGACTAAATGGCAAGGATTCTTAAGACCAGTTTACTTGACTACATGGCCAGGATCCTTTAGACCGGTTTACTTAACTATAGGGCCAGGATCATACAGACCTATTTACTTGACCTTAGTGCAAGGATCCTTAAGACATATTTACGTGAATACATGGCCAGAATACTTACGACCTGTTTACTTTACTACATGGCCAGGATCCTTAAAACCTGTTTACTTGACTACAGGGTCAGGATTCTTATGACCTATTTACTTGACTACAGGGCCAAAATCCTTAAGACCTATTTGCTTGACTACATGGCCAGGATACTTAAGACCCCTTTACTTGATTACATGGCCAGGATCCTCAAGATCTATTTACTTGACTACAAGGCCAGGATCCTTAAGACCTATTTACTTGAATACATGGCCAGGATTCATAAGACCTGTTTATTTGACTATAGGGCCAGGATCATTAAGACCTATTTAATTGACTACAGGGCCGAGATCCTTAAGATTTATTTACTTAAATACATGGCCAGGATCCTTACGACAAGTTTATTTGACTACATTGCCAGGATCCTTACGAACATGTTTACTTGACTACATGTTCAGGAGCCTTACGACTTGATTACCTGGCTACATGTCCAGGATCTTTAAAATCTGTTTACTTGATTACAGGGCCAGGATCCTTAAGACATATTTACTTTACTACAGGGCCAGGATCATTAAGACCTATTTACTTGAATACATGGGCAGGATCCTTACGACCTGTTTACTTGACTAGATGGCCAGGATCCTTAAGAGGTGTTTACTTGATTACAGGGCCAGGATCCTTAAGACCTATTTACTTGACTACAAGGCCAGGATCCTCATGACCAATTTACTTGATTAGAGGGCCAGGATTCTTAACACCAGTTTACTTGACTACAGGGCCAGGATCCTTAAGAAATATATATTTGACTACAGGGCCAGTATTCCTAAGACCTATTTAATTGACTACATGGCCAGGATCCTGACGACATCTTTAATTGACTAAATGGCCAGGATCCTTAAAACATGTTTACTTGACTACAGGGCCAGGATCCTTAAGACATATTTACTTGACTATATGGCCAAGATCCTTACGACCTGTTTACTTGACTACATGAACAGGATCCTTAATACCTGTTTACTTGATTACAGGGCCAGGATATTTAATATATATTTACTTGACTAGATGGCCAGGATCCTTAAGACCTATTTACTTGACTACAGTGCCAGGATCCTTAAGACCAATTTACTTGACTACATGGCCAGGATCCTTAAGAACTGTTTACTTGACTACATGACGAGGATTCTTAAGACCTGTTTACTTCACTACAGGGCCAAGATACTTAAGACTTATTATACTTGACTTCAGGTTCAGGATCGTTAAGACCTATTTACTTGACTACATGGCCAGGATCCTTACTGTTTACTTTAATACATGGCCTGGATCCATAAGACCTATTTACTTGACTACAAGGCCACGATCCATAAGACTTATTTACTTGATTAGAGGGCCAGGGTCATTACGACCTGTTTAATTGACTACATGGCCAGGATCTTTACGACCTGTTAACTTGACTACATGGCAAGGATCCTTAAGACTTGTTTACTTGACTACAGGGCCAGGATCCTTAAGACATATTTACTTGACTACAGGGCCAGGATCCTTAAGACCTATTTACTTGACTACATGGCCAGTATCCTTATGACCTTTTTATTTGACTACATGGCCAGGATCCCAAAGACTTGTTTACTTGACTACAGGGCCATGATAATTAAGGCTTATTTATTTGACTACAAGCCCAGGATCCTTAAGACCTATTTACTTGACTACATGGCCAAGATACTTACGACATGTTTACTTGACTACATGGCCAGGATCCTTAAGACATGTTTACTTTAATACATGGCCAGGATCCTTAAGACCTATTTACTTGACTACAGGGCCAGGATCCTTAAGACCTATTTTCTTGACTACATTGCCAGGATTCTTACTACCTGTTTATTTGATTACATGGCCAGGAACCTTTTGACCTGTTTTATTGGCCATAGGGCCAGGATCTTAGGACTTATTTACTTGACTACATGGCCAGGATCCTTAAGACTTATTTACTTGACTCCAGGGCCAGGATCCTTAAGATTTACTTGACTACATGGCCAGGATACTTACGACTTGTTTACTTGACTACTTGGCCAGGATCTTTACGACCTGTTTATTTGACTACAGGGCCAGGATCCTTAGGACCTATTTATTTGAGAATAGGGCCAGGATCCTTAAGAACTATTTACTCGACTACATGGCCAGGATTTTTACGACCTGTTTACTTGACTAAATGGCCAAGATCCTTAAGACCTGTTTACTTTACTATAGGGCCAGGATCATACAGACCTATTTACTTGACCACAGTGCCAGTATCCTTAATACATATTTACGTGACTACATGGCAAGAATACTTACGACCTGTTTACTTGACTACATGGCCAGGATCCTTAAAACCTGTTTACTTAACTACAGGGCCAGGATTCTTATGACCTATTTACTTGACTACAGGGCCA
>CABFWO010005358.1:38885-49153 GCA_902155825.1 Timema genevievae
TTTACTTGACTACATGGCCAGGATCCTTAAGACGTGTTTACTTGACTAGAGGCCCAGGATCCTTATGACCTATTTACTTGACTACATGGCCAAGAACATTAAGAAATATTTACATGACTACATGGCCAGGATCCTTAAGACCTGTTTACTTGAATATATGGGCATGATCCTTAAGACCTGTTTACTTGACTACATTGCCAGGATACTTAATACTTATTATTAGACTACAGGGCTAGGATCCTTAAAATCTATTTAGTTCACTACATGGTCAGGATCCTTATGACCTGTTTACTTGACAACATGGCCTGAATCCTTTAGACCTATTTACTTGACTACAAGGCCAGGATCCTTACGATCTGTTTACTTGATACATGGCCAGGTTACTTTAAAATTTATTACTTGACTACAGGGCCAGGTTACTTAATAATAAATTATTATTTGACTACAGAGGCAGGATCCTTAAGACCTATTTACTTGATTACATGGCCAGGATCTTTACGACCTGTTTACTTGACTAGATGGCCAGGATCCTTAAGAGGTGTTTTTCTTGACTACAGGGCCAGGATCCTTAAGAACTATTTACTTGACTACAGGGCCAGGATCCTTAAGAACTATTTACTTGATTACAGGGCCATGATCCTTAAGACCTGTTTACTTGACTACAGGGCCAGGATCTTTAAGAACTATATATTTGACTACACGGCCAGTATTCTTAAGACGTTTTTAATTGACTACATGGCCAGGATCCTTACGACATCTTTAATTGACTACATGTCTAGGATTCTTAAGACCTGTTTACTTGACTACAGGGCCAATATCCTTAAGACCTATTTACTTGACTAAAGAGCCAGGAACCTTAAGACCTATTTACTAGACTACATGGCAAAGATCCTTACGAACTGTTTACTTGAAAACATAGTCAGGATACTTTATGTTTACTCATGGCCAGGATCATTAAGACCTGTTTACATGACTACAGGACCATGATCCAATAGACCTATTAACTTGATTACAGGAACAGGATTTTTAAGACATATTTACTTGAATACATGGCCAGGATCCTTACGACCTGTTTACTTGACTACATGGCCAAGATCCTTTAGACTTATTTACTTGACTACAGGGCCAGGATCTTTAAGACTTATTTACTTGACTACATGGCCAGGATCCTTATGACCTGTTAAATTGACTACATTATCAGGATCCTTATGACCTGTTTACTTTACTATACGGCCTGTATCCTTAAGACCTATTTACTTGACTTCAGGGCCAGGATCCTTACGACCAGTTTACTTGACTACATGCCCAGGATTCTAACGACCTGTTTACTTGACAACATGGCCAGGATCCTTACGACATGTTTACTTGAGTACATGGCCATGATCCTTAAGACCTATTTACTTGACTAAAGAGCCAGGATCATTAAGACCTGTTTACTTGACAACATGGCCAGGATCATTACGACTTGTTTACTTGAGTACATGGCCATGATCCTTAAGTCCTGTTTACTTGACTACAGGACCAGGATACTTAAAATATATTTAATTGACTAAAGGGCCAGGATTGATAAAACCTATTTACTTGAATATATGGCCATGATCATTAAGACTTATTTACTTGACTATATCGCCAGGATCCTTAACACCTATTAACTTACCTACATGGCAAGGATCCTTAGGAATTGTTTACTTGACTAAAGGGCCAGGATACTTAAGACCTGTTTATTTGACTATATGCCCAGGATCCTTACGACCTGTTTACTTGACAACATGGCCAGGATCCTAACGACCTGTTTACTTGACTACATGACTAGGATACTTAAGACTTATTTACTTGACTACATAGCCAGGATCCTTAAGACGTGTTTACTTGACTACAGGCTTAGGATCCTTAAGACCTATTTACTTGAATACTGGGCCCTGGATCCTTAAGACTTATTTACTTGACTACATGTCCGGGATCCTTTCGAGATGTTTACCTTACTACATATACAGGATCCTTAAGACTTGTTTACTTGAATACAGGGCCAGGATCCTTAAGACGCATTTACTTGACTAGAAGGCCAGGATACTTTAAACCTATTTACTTGACTAAATGGCCAGGATACTTTCGACCTGTTTACTTGACTACATGGCCAGAATCCTTAAGACTTGTTTATTTGACTACAGGTCCAGGACCCATAAGACTTATTTACTTGAATAAATGGCCAGGATCCAAAGACCTATTTATTTTGACTATAGGGCAAGGATCCTTAAGACCTATTTACTTGACTAAATGGCCAGGATACTTACGACCTATATACTAGATTACATGGCCAGGATCCTTAATACCTGTTTACATGACTACAGGGCTTGGATCCTTAAGACTTATTTACTTGACTAGAGGGCCAGGATCCTTAAGACTTATTTACTTAACTACATGGCCAGGATTCTCACGACATAATTACTTGACTACATGGCCAGTATCCTTACGACCTGTTTAATTGACTACATGGCCAGGATCCTTATTACCTGTTTACTTCACTACAGGATCAGATTCCTTAAGACCAATTAACTTGACTACAGGGCCAGGATCCTTAAACCTATTTACTTGAGTACATGGCCAGGTTCCTTATGCTGTTTATTTTACTACATGGCCAGGTTCCTTAAGACTTGTTTACTTGACTACAGGAACAGGATCCTTAAGACATATTTACTTCACTACATGTCTAGAATCCCTAAGACCTATTTAATTAACTACAGGGCCAGGATCCTTAAGACCTATTTAGTTGATTACATGGTCAGGATCCTTACGATCTGTTTACTTTACTACATGGCCAGTATCCTTAAGAACTATTTACTTGACTACATGGCCAGGATCCTTAATACCTGTTTACTTGACTATATGGGCAGGATCCTTAAGACCTATTTACTTGAATACATGGCCAGTATACTTAAGACAGATTTACTTGACTACATGTCCAGGACCTTACGACCTGTTTACTTGACTACATGGCCATGATAATTTAGACCTGTTTACTTGAATACAGATCCAGGATCCTTAAGACATATTTAATTGACTACATGGCCAGGATCCTAAAGACTTATATACTTGACTACATGGCCACGATCCTTATGACCAGTTTACTTGTACTATAAGGGACGGATCCTTAAGAGAGCTTTACTTGACTACATAGCCTGAATCCTTAAGAATTGTATACTTGAATACATGGCCAGGATCCATAAGACCTATTTACTTAACTACATGGCCAAAATCCTTACGACCCGTTTACTTGACTACATTAACCGGATACTAAATACCTGTTTACTGGACTACAGGTCCAAGATTATTATACCTAATTACTTGAATACAGGGCCAGGATCTTTAAGACTTTTTTAATTGACTAAATTGCCAGGATCATTACGACCTGTTTACTTGACTACATTCCCAGTATTCTTAAGACCTGTTTACTTGACTAGATGGTCAGGATCTTTAAAACATATTTACTTGACTACAGGGCCAGGATCCTTAAGACCTATTTATTCGAGTACATGGCCAGGATCCTTACGAACTGTTTACTTGATTACATTGCCAGGATCGTTACGACTTATTTACTTGACTACATGGCCAGGATATTTAAGACCTGTTTAATTGACTACAGGGTCAGGATCTTTAAGACCTATTTACTTGACTACATGGCAAAGATACTTAAGAATTATTAACTTGATTACATGGCCATTATACTTACGTCTTGTTTACTTGATTACAGGGCCAGGATCCTTATGACCTCTTTAACTTGATTACATGGCCATTATCCTTAGAACCTGTTTATATGACTACAGGGCTAGGATCCTTAAGACATATTTACTTGACTAAATTGCCAGGTTCCTTACGACATGTTTAATTGACTACATACCCAGGATCCTTAAAACCTGTTTACTTGACTAGATGGCCAGGATCCTTATGACCTATTTACTTGACAACAGTGCCAGGAAACTTAAGACCTATTTACTCGAATACATCGGTAGGATACTTATGACCTGTTTACTTGACTATATGGCCAGGATACTTACTACCTGTTTACTTGACTACAGGGCCAGGATCCTAAAGACCTATTTACTTGACTACATTGCCAGGATCCTTACGACCTGTTTACTTGAATACATGTTCAGGATCCTTACGACCTGTTTACTTGACTACAGGGCGATCATCCTTAAGACCTATTTACTTGAATATATGGCCATGATACTTAAGACCTGTTTACTTGACTACAGAGCAAGAATCCTTACGACCTGGTTTCTTGACTACATGGCCATGATCTTTCAGACCTGTTTATTTGACTACCGGGCCAGGATACTTAAGACCTATTTACTTGACTACATGGCCAGGATACTTACTACCTGTTTACTTGACTACGTGGCCAGTATACTTAAGACGTATTTACTTGACTAAAGGGCCAGGATTCTTAAGACCTATTTACCTGAATACAGGACCAGTATATTTACGACCTGTTTGCTTTAAAACATGGCCAGGATCCTTAAGACCTGTTTAATTCACTACAAGGCAAGGACACTTAAGAACTATTTACTTTATTATAGCGCTGGAATCATTATTACCTATTTACTTGAATACATGACCAGGATCCTTGCGACCTGTTTACATGACTACATGGCCAGGATCCTTACAACCTGTTTACTTGACTACAGGGACAGGATTCTTAAGATATATTTAATTGACTACATGGCCAGGATCCTTTTGATCTGTTTACTTGACTACATGACCAGGATCCTTACGACCTGTTTACTTGACTACATGGCCAGGATCCTTAAGACCTGTTTTCTTGACTACAGAACCAGGATAATTAAGACCTATTTACTTGTTTAAAGGGCCAGGATATTTAAGACCTATTTACTTGAATACAGGGCCATGATTTTTACGACCTCATTGCTTGACTACATGGCCAGGATCTTTATGACCTGTTTACATGATTACATGGCCAGGATCATTAAGACCTGTTTCCTTGACTACAGGGTCAGGATACTTAAAACTTTTTTACTTGACTACAGGTCCAGGATCCTAAAACCTATTTACTTTGCTAAAATAGCCAGGATCCTTACGACCTGTTTACATGACAACATGGCCAGAATCCATAAGACCTGCTTACTTCACTACAGGGCCAGTTCATTTAGAAATATTTACTTGACTACAAGGCCAGGTTCCTTAAAACCTATTTACTTGATTACATGGCCAGGATCTCTACGACCTGTTTACTTGACTACATGTCCAGTATCCTTAAGACCTGTTTACTTGACTACATGGCCTAGATCCTTAACACCTGTTTACATTTCTAAAGGCCAGGATCCTATGTACATTTTTACTTGAATATAGGGCCAGGATATTTAAGACCTATTTACTTGACTACATGACCAGGATTCTTACGACCTGTTTACTTAACTAAATGGCCAGGATCCTTAAGACCGATTTACTTGACTACAGGGCCAGAATCCTTAAGACCTATTTACATGATTAGAGGGCCAGGATCCCGAAACTATTAACTTGTCTACATGGCCGTGATCCATACGAACTGTTTACTTGAATACATGGCCAGGATCATTAAGACCTGTTTTCTTGACTAAAAGGCCAGGATCCTTATAAACTTATTTACTTGAATACAGGGCCGGCATTCTTAAGTCCTGTTTACTTGACTACAGGGCCAGGATCATTAAGACCTATTTACTTGATTACAGGACCAGGATCCTTAAGACCTATTTACTTGACTACAGGGCCAGGATCCTTAAGACCTATTTACTTAACTAAAGGGTCAGGATCCTCACGTCCTGTTTACTCGACTACATGGCCAGGATCTTTTCGACCTGTTTACTTGACTACATGGCCAGGATCCATAAGACCTGTTTATTTTACTACAGGGCAGGATCCTGAACCTATTTACTTAACTACATGGCCAGGATCCTGAAGAACTGTTTACTTGACTACATGGCCAATATCATTAAGACCTGTTTACATCAATAAAAGGGCCAAAAACTTTAAGACTTATTCAATTGACAAAAAGGCCAGGATACATAATTTATTTACTTGACTACATGGCCAGGATCCTTATGATTTGATTCATTGACTACATGGCCAGGATCCTTAAAAACTTATTACTTGACTACATTGCCAGGATACTTAAGACATATTTACTTGACTACAGGGCCAGTATCCTTAAGACCTATTTACTTGACTACATGGCCAGGATCGTTACGACTTATTTACTTGACTACATGGCCAGGATATTTAAGACCTGTTTAATTGACTACAGGGCCAGGATCTTTAAGACCTATTTACTTGACTACATGGCAAAGATACTTAAGAATTATTAACTTGATTACATGGCCATTATACTTACGTCTTGTTTACTTGATTACAGGGCCAGGATCCTTATGACCTCTTTAACTTGATTACATGGCCATTATCCTTAGAACCTGTTTATATGACTACAGGGCTAGGATCCTTAAGACATATTTACTTGACTATAAGTCCTGGATTCTTAAGAACTATTTACTTGACTACAATGGCCAGGATCCTTAAGACCTATTTACTCTACTTCAAGGCCAGGATCCTTTCGACCTGTTTACTTAACTACATGGCCAGGATCATTAAGACCTGTTTACTTGACTAAAGAGCTAGGATCTTGAATACCTATTTACTTGACTACAGGGCAAGGAAGCTTAAGACATATTTACTTGACTTTATGGCCAGGATCCTTAAGACCTATATACTTGACTACATGTCCAGGATCCATAAGACATATTTATTTGACTACAGGGCTAGGATCCTTAAGACCTGTTTACTTGACTATTGGCCAGGATCCTCATGACCTGTTTACTCGACTACATGGCCATGATCTTTACGACCATGTTTACTTGACTACATGGCCAGGATCCATAATAACTGTTTACTTGATTGCAGGACAAGCTAGTTAAGATCTATTTACTTGACTACAGGGCTAGGAGCTTTAATACTTAATTAGCAGACTACATGGTCAGGATCCTTAATACCTGTTTACTTGAATACATAGCCAGTATCCTTAATACCTGTTTACTTGACTAAAGGAACAGAATCCTTAAGACGTATTTACTTGACTATATGGTCATGATCCTTAAGACCTATTAACTTGACTACATGGCCAGTATTCTTACGACCTGTTTAATTGACTACATGGCCAGGATTCTTAAGACCTTATTACTTTACTACATTGCCACGATACATAAGACCTCTTTACTTGATTAGAATGCCAAGATCCTTACGACCTGTTTATTTGACTACATGGCCAGGATCCTAAGACCTGTTTACTTGACTACAGGGCTAGTATCCTTAAGAATTATTTACTTGACTACAGGACCAGTATTCTTAAGACCTATTTACTTGACTACATGGCTAGGATCCTTACGACCTGTTTACTTGACTACATGGCCAGCATCCTTAAGACCTGTTAACATGACCACATGACCAGTATCCCAAAGAACTATTTACTTGACTACAGGGCCAGGTTCCGTAAGAAATATTTACTTCACTACATGGCCAGAATCAATACGATATATTTACTTGACTACATGGCTAGTATCCTTAAAACCTGTTTACTTGACTACAGGGCCTGGATCCTTAAGACTTATTTACTAGACTACATGGCCAGGATCCTTAAGACCTATTTACTTGACTACATGGCCAGGATCCTTACGACATGTTTACTTGACTACATGGCTAGGATCATTAAGACCTGTTTACTTGACTACATGGCCAGGATCCTTAAGAGTTATTTGCTTGACTACATGGACAGGATCCTAAAGACCTATTTACTTGACTACATGGCCAGTATCAATACAACATGTTTACATGACTACATGTCTAGAATCCTTAAGACCTGTTTACTTGAGTACAGGGCCATTATCCTTACGATCTGTTTATTTGATTACATGGCCAGGATCTTTCAGACCTTTTTACTTGACTACCGGGTCAGGATATTTAAGACCTATTTACTTGACTAAAGGGCCAGGATGCTTAAGAACTATTTACTTGACTACATGGCCAGGATCCTTACGACCTGTTTTCTTGACTACGTAGCCAGTATACTTAAGACCTATTATCTAGACTAAAGGGCCAGTATATTTAAGACATATTTACTTGATTACATTGCTACGATACTTACGAACTGTTTACTTGACTACATGGCCAGTATCCTTAAGACCTGTTTACTTGACTACAGGGCCAGGATCTTTAAAACATATTAACTTGACTAAAGTGCCACCATTCTTAGGTATTATTTACTTTACTACATGGCCAGGATCCTTACGACCTGTTTACTTGACTAAATGGCCAGCATTCTTAAGACCTGTTAAAGTGACTACAGTGCCAGGATACTTGAGACCTATTTACTTGACTACATGGCCAGGATCGTTACGACCTGTTTACTTGACTACATGGCCAGGATCTTTAAGACCTGTTTAATTGACTACAGTGCCAGGATCTTTAAGACCTATTAACTTGACTACATGGCAAAGAACCTTAAGACTTATTAACTTGATTACATGGCCATTATCCTTACGTCTTGTTTACTTGACTACAGGGCCAGGATCCTTATGACCTATTTACTTGATTTCATGGCCATTATCCTTAAAACCTGTTTACATGACTACAGGGCTAGGATCCTTAAGACATATTTACTTGACTACAGGTCCAGGATTCTTAAGACCTATTTACTTGACTAGAATGGCCAGGATCCTTAAGACCTATTTACTCTACTTCTAGGCTAGGATCCTTTCGACATGTTTACTTGACTACATGGCCAGGATCATTAAGACCTCTTTATTTGACTAAGGGGCTTGGATCCTTAAAACCTATTTACTTGACTACAGGGCCAGGAAGCTTAAGACCTATTTACTTGACTTCATGGCCATGATCCTTAAGACCTATTTACTTGACTACATGGCCAGGATCCATAAGACATATTTATTTGATTACAGGGCTAGGATCCTTAAGACCTGTTTACTTGACTATTGGCCATGATCCTCATGACCTGTTTACTCGACTACATGGCCATGATCTTAACGACCTCTTTACTTGACTACATGGCCAGGATCCATAAGACCTGTTTACTTGATTGCAGGACAAGATCCTTAAGATCTATTTATTGACTACAGGGCCAGGAGATTTAAAACCAAATACCAGACTACATGGTCAGGATCCTTAACACCTGTTTACTTGAATACATAGCATGGATCCTTAAGACCGGTTTACTTGACAAAAGGAACAGAATCCTTAAGACCTATTTACTTGACTACATGGTCATGATCCTTAAGACCTATTAACTTGACTACATGGCCAGTATTCTTACGACCTGTTTACTTAACTACATGGCCAGTATCCTTAAGACCTGTTTACTTGAATACAACCCAGGATTCATAAGACCTATTCAATTGAAAAAAAGACCAGGATACTTAACCTATTTACTTGACTATATGGCCAGGATCCTTACAACCGGTTTCATTGACTACATGGCCAGGATCCTTAAGACCTTATTGCTTGACTACATGGCCACGATACTTAAGACCTATTTAATTGATTACAATGTCAAGATTCTTAAGACCTGTTTATTTGGCTACATGGCCAGGATCCTTAAGACCTGTTTACTTGACTAAAAGGCCAGGATCCTTAAGACATATTTACTTGACTACAGGGCCAGGATCTTTACGACCTGTTTACTTGACTACAAGGCCAGTATCCATAAGACCTGTTTACTTGACTACAGGACCATTATCCTTAAGAATTATTTAATTGAGTACAGGGCTAGGATCCTTAAGACCTATTTACTTGACTACATGGCCAGGATCTTTACGACCTGTTTACTTGACTAGATGGCCTGGATCCTTGAGAGGTGTTTACTTGACTACAGGGCCAGGATCCTTAAGAACTATTTACTTGACTACATGACCAGGATCCTTACGACCTTTTTACCTGACTACATAGCCAGGATTCTGGACATGTAGTCAGGTAAATAGGTCTTAAGGATACTGGCCATGTAATAAAGTAAATAGGTCTTGAGGATCCAGGTCCTGTAGTCAAATAAATAAGTATAAAGATCATGGCCCTGTATACAAGAAAAACAGGTCTTAACTATATACGTGATAACATGGCCAGGATCTTTAAGACCTGTTTACTTGACTACATGAACAGGATCATTAATACCTGTTTACTTGATTACAGGGCCAGGATACTTAATACATATTTACTTG